>JABFQC010004305.1:0-12835 GCA_022817085.1 Psilanteris sp. ZL-2020
GTGGGGAATAGATAATAGAAAGTTGTGGTTTGCGTGATTAAAGTGAACTGTAAATATATAATTAAACAATAAAACGAGAGGAGTAGTGCAGCGGCAAATGTGGCACTAAAACATGTGAAATATAAATAATGAAGAGAGAGGACGACCGGAATTAGGGAGCAGTTTATTGTGGGCGGGGAAAAAAAAAAAAATAAGAAAAAAATGAAATGTTGTTTTTTTTCTTTTTTTTTTTTTTTTTTTTTTTTGTTTTTTTATCCTTCTTCGACAATTTGGACACTGGTTTTTTCGCATTTTTGGGATTTTGGGGAAAGGTTGAATTCTGGGTTAAGACGGTGCGAGAGTTTATAAATATCAATTATATAGCTTCGAGGAAGATCAATCCCGGGATCGCAACTTTAGTTGGTCTATATATATGAGTAGTGTGTGTATGTGAGTTGAGTGCAACATAGTAACCGTTCGAAATGCAGATGATGCTCGTGAATTTTCAACTTTATTTGCTTTGGTATAATTGAACTTAGGTTAATGAGAGTTTTTGGAGTAAAAACGTTGTATAAAAAATGAATTTCACGGATGTCTTATTTTAAGGCGTTTTTTTAACTCAGCACATTTCGATGATTAAAAATAAATTTGATTTTTGAAATAGATTTTGCAGATAACTTTATCATATTTTTGGCAATTTTAGTTTAAATTAAAGTTATTACCAAATTCGTATTACAGTGCCATCTGTAAGTCATTAGTGGAAATATGAGAATTATATCTTATATTTATAAGTATTAGGGTAAAATTTGTCCGATTTATAAAAATTAGTTATTTATACATTCTGAAACATTGTAAAAAGTAACGTCTTTATTTTTGTTTGATTAAACTTATATATATGTATATATATATATATTTTATATACTACACTGTTTTTCTAAATCGAGTTTCAAATAATTTTGTAAGCAACCTTTATTTATATTAGAAGCTTGGCATAGAGTCACGTTACAAGTGTTGATTTTCTGAATGACGTGGTTAAGTTGTTTGCGAAAATATGTAATGTAGGGTAACATCAGACGCTTAATGTTGCAGTTATCCCAACTACCTCATCTAAGTTAAATTGTCGTTAAGAATCTTTACGCTAGCTATGAAATCGTATGCGTATATTTGTTCAAGGAAACTGGTTGGCAAAGATATCGTGAAATCGCAAAAAGCGGTACACATTTAAGGAGAAAATCTCTGATCTTTTTTAGCATAGTATTTTATTGCCGCGACAAATAGTAATGCTTTCTGTTTTTATTTCAAAGTGCTATTTATTGACTGAGAGGGTATTTATCTTATAAAATACAGAACCTGTAAGAATTCTACAAAGTGAATCAAGTCGCCAGAATGTTTTTTAAGTTGAAAACGTGTAATATTTGCACAGAAATTGTGTAATAGATTGATTTGTCATTATTTTCGTAAACGAATTGAAATATATATATATATTTATTTGTAAATAGTTAAAAGAGCGGCAATATTTCAATTTATAATTAATAACTCATTAATAACTCTGAAACATATGCAATGGATACCACGTTACTATAGTATTAAGCGAGAAATAAGTTGTGAATTATTGATGGAGAATATAAAGTAAGCTGGCACATGCGCGGCTACAGTATTGAACTATCCTACCAAGCAAAACTACTCGATGCATATATATAGCTAAGAAGTTTATGTTAATACAGAAACAGGATAGTATCCTAAAAAGGTATTTTATGTATATATTTTTGTACGTGAAGATTTAATTAATAATTTTCTTTAATGATTATTTCTGATCTCCATATTTGAATTAAGTTTATTTAAATTATAAAATGCAAAAACTGACAGAACGATCGCGTGTTTAAATAGGACACTGTATACTAATTCTGGAGATGCGTACAGATATAGTGTAGATATTAGAAATTGAAAACATAAATCTAACGTTGTTTGTATTGGTTTGTTTACTCATTACATTGTTTACTGTTTACATTTTCAGTGCCCTTTTCAAATTACGTCGACATTGTTTACAATAGCTGATTTTCAAGCTGTTTGTTGTTTTAATGCACATATGTAAACAGATTTGCCTTTTATTTTGTTTACTTTTATTAATTAATCTCATTTCTTTCCGAATGAGGTATAGGTTATTGTAAATGCAGCACATTTCTTATGTTTATAATGTTTCATGATAGCATTAACAAAAATGGTATATGTTTTGTATATATAATTATTAATTATTAAATATTATATTGATTATGAGAATAATACAGTATATTAATTAATACTCAAGTGACTTAATATTTTCCAACAGTACAATAAATAATCGTAATGTATATAATATACTAAATATTATATACTAAATATACTAAATATTAATTATACTAGTTCCTCTCAATATAAATAACAACAAATTTGCTATTACAAATCATGTTACATATCTTATTTATTATCTAAATGGTAAATATTTGTTGATGCTTTTTGAAATGTACTAAACTTGAAATTCGGTCGTTAGGTTTTAAAGCTGATAGATTTGTGGCGATAAAGTGACTGTTAAAGTAGTTGTATCGTAGCTGAAAATAATCGAATCATTGTTTATAATTTAATTTCCCGTATCAATTAAATAAATAATGCAAAACTTAACGAATTACCACCGTTAAGGCGTTCTTTCAACTAACTAATCTGCGAAAATAAACCGCAAATTAAAATACACAATATCATATTACATAAACGCGAATTATTTTTATTGTTTTTGTTATTTGCAATTAACTTTAATACGCATAAATATCCCGATTGAACTTTATTAGTGTATTGTTATGTAGAAAGTCGACTAACAATTCTTATCGATATATTCCTATAGTCGGAAAGGCGTTAGCATTTTACCGACGGAGGTTAAAGATTATTACATGATAACTGCCAATCTGTTACCGATGCAATTATATCGCTTACATTTCGCAATCAATAAATTCTGAATCCGTAATTTCGTCAATGCAAAACAATCGATAACTTGGAAAATAATTTTAAAATACAAATATTATATTTATACTTTAACAATAAATATTGTTGACCTGTCTTTATAAGATGCAGAAGTGTATTATATTTAGACAGCTGATAACGATAATTAAGACACCTTTATGCCATTTTTTAACGGTTGTAACAATTATTAAATGTGCAAGAACAATATACTAAACTTTTGTAATAATAATTAAGAGTGTATTTTAATGGTTTTCAACTGAAATGTATTTAATATGTGTAATTCTTACCATATAAATGAACAACACAAAATTCGTCAATAATTTGTAGTTCTTATGGATTTAGTTCAGTACCAAGCCAAGACTAATGTGACGTTCAGTTTGTAAGCATTTTGCAACCAGATGAGTCTCACCCGATTCTTTGCCGCATGAGAACATTGTTCTGACTAAGATTCAGACTCGGTTTGTTACTTATTAGTCTCGAACTCTAACCACTGAACCATGTGAATGTGCAATGTACGAGGATTTACGGATTCCCTTTAATTAAACAAGAAAGTTTTTCGAAAAAAAAAAGTTTATGCAACAAGACTTATAACCTGCCGTACATTACATTTTCATTTAGTTCTCTATGGTTAGGGTTGAAGTCTGGTAATTAAAACGCAGACAAGGTTGAATCCGAGTTCAAAGAACATGAGTTTTGTTATTCACCGGCGGAGAGTTGCATGTGAAGCATCGACGAAATTAGTTTCGTAATTACTTTAACTAAATATTTGCATCGAATCTACAAATTTTAAATTGTATCCAATTTTGTTAAAATTGAAAACACGATTGAAAGTGAGTATTGATACTTTATTTTTTAATTATATATATTATCAAAAAAGTTAGTTTTATAAAAATGATACACTGAGAACAAAAATATTTAACAATTTACTATATAATATATCAAAAGTAAACGATATGTAAACAAACAAAAAATTACTGTATTATATATTAAAATTTTCTACATAAACTTGAATATATTATTATGTTCATTGCCAATTTTACTACATTATATAGTAATTTTTCTTGTAGTGTACGCGTGGAGATTTTCATTATACATTTTCATTTGTTAACAACGAACAACAGTAGAAACGCATATATACTTTGCTAAATAAATTGCATCGATTTCTTTTATGTTATCTTTCAGTTTTTCTACACCTTTTGAAATTTTTACACTTCGCCCTGTTTATGTTATGCCACCATCTGCTGGAAGCGTAATTTGAGCAACACCCACCTGGCTTCATGCAGTATCAAAGGCAAAAGCTTGATTTTCGATTTTGGTCACGTCAACCACTCGGTTTTGTTAGCTTCTTTTAGAACCTACTCCGAACTTCGAACTTCTCCCTGGATTCATTATTATCGAAGGATTTTCCTGTACTTTTCTCGGTGCTTTTCCGCTCCTCGGCATTGCAATGCTTTTATTGAGAGAAATACCGAAATTCTGGTTTGTGCATTTAATATAGTTTTATGCAGGGCATAAAGTTTTAAAATACACCAGATATAGTATAATTTTATGTAAATGTTGTTTATCGTATATGTGAGTAAACAAATGTTAAATACGCGGCGTAAAACTGTATATTGATAAGCCGACAAATTCCAATTCGTTTGAATTCAAAGGGGAATATGGTTGGAATAAATAATATATACAAAGCCGGCATAAGTTCTGTCTGCAATTTCTTAATCTTCTTTTCCAAGCGTGTCGTCCTTTGACTGTATAAATCAATATCGCACGGACCAATGGAACGAGGTCCATTTTTTGCGTGACGAATTCAAAACGGTACCAAACATCGTCAAATCAGCATCGCCGTCTAACTCATTTATGAGAAAAAAAGGCTACTTTTTACGCGCGCGTATTTGCAGGATGAAAATTATGGAGACAGATAAACGATTAAATGTCTTGACGCGAGACACTATTGTGTTGCGAGACGACCTTGACAGCAATAAAAGCAACATACACTACCACTAGGATGTGTACTATACTCCACGCTGCACACATAAAACGAGGGTCCGACCTCGCTGCAACATTGAAGGATTTTACATGACAGATTAAGTACTCAAATGACCAAAAATAATGCTCTAAAATTGCGTTGAATAACGCCGCTTGAATTCTTTTGGGGCCGCGTCGATCGGGCAACGCCATTTTGGTTGTTACAACGAAACTATGTAACAACAAGAGACACCAAACAACGCGCGTAGTTAACGCTCAAAATTTACAAATCGTGGTGTAATCGGCGACCGCATGGTCGTTGACGAAAAACTTCGGATTCGTGCAATTAACCGTGAAGTTGCTTCTCGTGTTTATAGACCATGGTCTAGCGAATTCAGGCTTCCATAAATATGTAGTTAATTAAAAGCTGAGTCTTATATAATACAGTTATAAGAAAATTAGACACTGTTAACTCGAGGTGAAAGAACAAGAAAGACATTTTGCGGTTTATATTCGTAATTCCTCAATCCTCTTAAACTTTGTAATATAAGATTTCATAAAACCCTAATCCACTGAATTACATTATTATAATATTTTATATTACATTTTAAAGCAAATCCTACAAAATAGTATAAAGTCTAGCATCATATAACGCGGAATGTCTATAATATAAAAAGTGTTGAAATAATTAAATATTTTATAATAAGCATTATATCCGCTTCTTGCTTTTCACATGCATAGCATTTCAAATCTTAATCCGCTTCGGATTATCCTGCGGAATTATTCTTACGTGAATGCATTCTTACTTCAGCAACGGAAAAAGTAATTTAATGAAACTTAGAAAATACGCTGTAAACGTTGCTGATATTGAGCCAAGATTTATTATGTATCGCGGAATAGTCTTTCCTGAACGTAGTCGATAATAATCGACGCCTCCTTTCTTCGCGAACAAAAATCAATATCTTTGATTAATTCGCAGGATTTCTGAACGACGAACTTTATCTTACGGCAAAATTCGAATATTATTATCAACAGTTGCATGGAAATTAATAACCAAGATGTTGTTTGCGCGAAAATTAATTACAAACGAGAGAATGTTTAGATAAATTTTTTTCTCGTCGGAGTCATCGGGTAGGGTAAATTATATACTAAGGTGTATTGTTCATTCAAACATTGTTCATACAGAACTGCAATAATAACTAATGTAACGGTTATTTTCAGTTTCAGGTAATCCGAGCATCCAGGAGTTGCACAATGCAAAGTAGATCCATTCGATGATTTAAGCATTGTCATCCCGTTTACAATGTGAAATTCCTCAGAAGGTCCTCATTTCAGCGTAAATCAACAACATCAACAATTCGTCCTTGCCACGAAAGATTCGCATCTCGTTCCCACACCGACAATGCTCATACAATATATACATTCTCATACATATATATATATATATATATATATAAATATATATATATCAGCAAAAGACACGGGTGTTTACGGAATTCCGTACGGTGTCATTACGTTAATTACGCCCGGGGAATGATACAGATTCATCAAGTTTAATCAACTTACTTTCGGAACTCAGCTCCGTGCAACTATCGCATACCGACGCGTCATCTCGCAGAGACAATCCGTCCAAAGGAGGACGGCGATTCGACAAGGATACCAACAATGACTTATAAGCCTGGGCCGTGTGGTTGCAGGTGTCCGCAGGACGATCACGTGGTTCGCGCACGCATGGCGACCCGTCTAGTCCGTACTACGCACGCGCTTCGGTGCGCAACGGCGGCGTGCGACGTTAAAAACGCGTAATTTCGGCTGACACGCCGCACGCATCCTGCCGCCTGCGGATCCCTTACGCGCGAGCGCGCGCCCAAACCGACTGGAATTGCTCAACGGCGGTGACAATTACGCGACATAAAAAGGAGCCCGCGTGTTTATTCGCACAAGTGGTCGCCAATTCGCGCCCGAATTGGGTTAAAAGTCACGCGAATTTGAGAGGCCGACCGTTTCGGCGTCATGTGACTGAAACTACTGACGTGCAGCTGATCCGAAGATCCCAGTCGTGCTCCCTACCTTGTCATATGTACGAATATATACGCGGCCAAGGTCCCTAACGTTTAGTCAGGTTATGTACATTTTACGCCGCCCGACATGACAGCCGAACCGACGTGGGTCTAAGTGAGAAGAGGGCGCTGTTATCACCCTTAGATATAAGTTGCATTCCCTCGTTCGGTCTCAGTCAAAGGCCATGCCAGGTGCATTGCTTGTACCTTGTCTCTCAAGTGGGGAGTTTATGGGTTTGCATCCTATGTGCTCCGTCGTATACTCGGTTATAGCTTCTTCGACGAAACCCGCGCGCTGATCCTTCGAGTCGGAAGTGAGCTTCGGCTATACGCGAGTTGTCTCGCTCGGGGTCTCATTCGACGGAGCTATCTCTTACCGTATAAGCGCGCAAAACCATCCTCATCGGCGCTCGTCCGCTATTTTAGCGAAATTGAGTTCGCCGCCGAAACGTACTGCGCTGCTTACATCGACCGCGTGGCTTGCCGCCGCTCGGCTATGCCGCATAAAACGGGATATATATTTTTCCAAATATTGCTATTTTCTTGCACACTTCGAGTGTATATAAACAGCTTTGATGGATTCGCTGAGGAAAAATAAAGTCGCCGGATGATGCGAGCTTTTCGAGTTGCTCATTTCGTTGGGTATTTTATGTCGCGGGCGCAAATGCGCGCGGATATGAGGCCGTATCAAATTCTTCTTTTATAATTAACGGTCTCGGACCGGCTTTGGATCCGCGCGTAAAATATATTTCGCGTGAAATAAGAGAACGCGGTGAGCACTGTCGATCAGCTGATTGTAACGCGTTGAATGTAAAATGGAAAAGCGAGGAAATTGCGAGAAGAGAGTTTTGATTTTGAAAGGAATTGTATGATTGAGTTTTGCGAAATTTGCATATTCTGAATGTATAATGGATATTTTTGCGTTCATATAAATGTAAAATATATTTATACGCAGAAAAAAGTTGCATGAAAAATGACTGAAAGTTCAGTAAATATTATTAAAAACACAGTAACTGACGGACAAACCAAAATTTCAGTTAGAAATTACCGAACTTTTCCGTAAACATCGATGAATGTTTGTAAATATACCGAAAATTCATCAATGTTTACAGTAAAAGTTCAGTACTTTCTGGCTGAATTTTTGTTACTGTGTTTTTAATAATTTTACTGAACTTACAGTAATTTTTAATGCAATATTTTTCTGCGTGTATTTAATCACTGTGAATGTTTGATGTGATTAGTGTATAAATAGAAATATTGTTAAGTATGATGAATGGTTATTAATGGTAGTGGATGTGATACAGCTTGAATTTTGTATATTCTATAGTGATTTTAATTGTGCGGTAGTAATTAATTAAATTCTGCCAATTATCATTGTCCACACGTAGATAATTTAATAGCACAAACGTACTTCTAAGTAAATGTCATGCTTGTTGTATAACAATAAAGATAACCACCGTAATAAGTACTATCTAACCTTTTTTTAAAACCCTAACTGCAAATATAACTGTTTTCTTACGTGGGAAAATATCCTCTGTTAAAAATGAAACAATATTCAAAAAGCATGTGTACTTTTAGATACAGATAATTTATATCTGGTTTTAATATTTAATTTAGTTTTAAAGTTTTTAAATAAAAAAAAAAAAATTATAATTATTATATATATGTATCCTCCAAACAAATCATCATATATATTTATGTTTGAAAGTAATTTTATATATAAAACTATTACTTGATTGAAATTACAATAATGCTTCGAAATTAATTTCAAATAATTATAATAATTATTATGTAATTAATTTTCTAATTAATGTATTATTAATTTACGTATATATATGTATATATATGACGTAGAAGTTTTTTACCGTCTGATATATTGATCCTAATGTGTATTAGTCGGTAATATAAAAAATGTAGATGCAAAAAATTTGTATAATAAATTCAAAATTTGACTTGCATATAATAATTTGTTAATGTAATTGTATAAATATGTGGAAAAATATCATTAATACCGTAATGGTACGTGTAAATTTATTGTACTTTAGTAATGATGAAACAATATGGGTATCACAACTACACACAGCGCGCGAACCAGAATTCCTCAGGAGTTGCCTGGGGTAGTTGATACAAGTTTATATCCACACAACAAGGTAAGAAATCAGTCGGTAAGGATAGAACATAATCTTACCGGCATTCATTTGAAGATAATTAAATAACTTTTAATGACCATATGCAAGCTTATTATAACTACGTTAATACACAGTTATATGAAAAATTTGTGATTAAAAAACGTCCACGTTTATTCAGTTTGTTCATATTTATATCCACAAGACCGTAATGAAACAAGAACAACTACTAACTGGTATTAAAAGTAATTAAAAAAAAAGTATCTCACTGCTTTTTTAAAAATAATCGTTTCTCATTTTACATTTTAATTACATTTCCCCTTAACAATTTGAACACAATTCAAATCCTTATTCTTCCATTAACTCCCACCTTTAAGTCTTGGATATTCAAATATATAGTTGAATCATTTAATTTGTTTATATGCATATATATATATATACACACGTTCCATACATTATAATATAAAACAAGTTATTTCTCGTTCACACATTTAATCTCAGCAAAGTTAAGACCGTCTTGAAAAGTCTTACGTAATTCTATTTATGGTGTACTTGTTGCAAAAATCATTTACAGTGTTGCATTCTCCGTCCACGAAGTTCGCGCCCGCATCGCGCTGTCTCCGTCTCGCGTTCGCTCGCCCTTCGTCCCTTCTCTCTCGCGCGATCTCCGTCCTCGTCTCTCGCTTTCTTTCCCTCTCATCAAGTCAATTCGTCCAATTACCCCGACTCCAATAATACTTGATTTATCTCAATATGTAATATATTTAAGAAACATTGCGAGATAGAAGTCTGCGAATAAAACCGGTTTGCAAGACCGTTCTCGTCATACTTTTATTGTGCCTGTCTTTATCAGAAGTGGGAATTATAAATTGAGAGATGCATTCTGCACTTTAACGAATCTACATTCAAAATGAGCAACTTAAAGTCTACAATGTTGTGACTCTCGTTGAAGAGCCGTTAGCAGGGGAGAGGCGAACAAGGGTACTGGTGGGGGGGGGATTCTAAGAGACGGCGGCCATGATGCATGCACAGCCAATCGGACAAGAGCGTTGCCTTGTTATGTCATAATGGCCGCGGGACCCGCCTCGTTCTCCGTTCGAAGGGACTCGCGCTCATTGGACGGGTGCGTATTAAAACTTTTATTGACCACTGGCAGATACACCCCGCCGTATCCCCTCTCGCGGCCCGGTTTTACATAAAATCGTAAAATTCACGATCAGGTTTCAGGCTCTGTCCTGCGAATCGTCTTGCTTTGCGTGCCCCCCTGTCATTGCCCTGTGAACCCCCCTTCAACCATTTTGTTAATTCAGCTTAATTCAAACCATTTTGCTGATACGTTTCTCGACTTTTATGAAACGCCGTATTATCTGCGTAATTAGTAGATACTAAGTAGAAATGCTCAACGTATAACCCGACTTTCCGCGCGAATACGTTTAATAAATTAATAACGCGCGGGCAGTTGGTTTCGACGATGTTGCGCGAATGACGCGTTTACTATGTCAGCGAGGAGGCAATTTGGAAGCCAGGGGAATATTTCACGCGAAGCTTAACTGCGCTTGTTAAGGCTCGGTTTCTCTGCGAGACGAGGTTGATTTTGGAATTTCGCGACCGGTGCAATGCACGCGCGACTGCGCGGAGAAGAATAGTAGGTAATTGATTGTTAATGACAAGGCAGTGGCATAGGTACCTTGATTTGGTATTAATTATGGTAGTTGGGGAGTAGTAAATTGTACAATTTTTATTGTAACATCCGATTGGCGAAATTATAGGTAGATTTAAATGTTTCGTTGATTGGAGTCGGTTGTAATTCGAATTGTTGAGATTTCCTGAATGTTGCTTATGGTTTGCTAAAGCTGCAATAAATGTAATTTATTTCGCGAGGATTAAGTAGCATTTTTTTATTGGTCATCACTTTTTACAATGATGTCAATAATATCTGCTGCTAATGTATAATTATATTTTTTTATTTTAGAAACAAAGATTTAAGTGGTTTTAGTTATAACTATACTGCCAAAAATGAAACGTGAAAAATTGCTGTTTGTAATACTAATTTGGGGCCATATGATACAAATCGTCAAAATTTACTGTTTGTAACAGTAATATATTATTATAATTCAGTAATTTAAGTAATAATAATCTGTCAAAAACAGTAAATTTTGACGATTTGTATCATATGGACTTAAATTAGTATTACAAACAGTAATTTTTCATGCTTTATTTTTCTCAATGTAATTAATCCTATAGGATTAAAATAAAAGTTTTCAAAGTATTTTGGTAAATATAGTTAAATTTGTTTGATTAGTAGAGAAGCTGTTACGCGCAAATTATGTAATGGAAAGTAAAGGATGATTATTCTAAGTGAAAGACGTAATAAAAATTGTAGGGTGCACGGCGAGAGAAGAAATGTTAATGCAGCGGTGAATTGAGTAATGCTAAATTTACGAATAATTATAAAACTCTAAACGTTAACGTGTACTGTGTACGCAAGTTCGTTTGGTTTTTTATGACTTGCATTTTTCTTGGTTAAAGCAGTATTGGTACCACTGATTTTATGGTTCATGTTGTCGCATAATGTATTTTTAAGTCCGTTTAATTTGTTTATTGAAAGTAATTATTTTACTCGGTGTAAACCATGTTTGATATTGTGTTTATTTTATTGTGTACATTATTATTAACATATACAATTTATTGTAATGAATAATAATATCCATAAAGTGATGACCAAGAGGAGTCTTTTTAAATTCAAGTATTTTGAGTTCTCACTTCTTTTGTTTAATATTTTTTTAATTAGTAACAATGACAAAAGCCAATTTAATTGTATTCAAAGGGAGAGTATTTTTTAGTAAAATTCAACTTCATTGTTTATACGAAAGTTGCATATTATTTTGTTATTTTATTAATTATACATATATCAATCTAATGAGTTCTATAGATCACTGCAATGAATACAATTTACGAATAATTTGGGTTATCAATTTTCGTTACCATAATTAAATAAATTTATTTTTTTTATATATATAGTAATTGAACAATTATATTTGATCAAAATTGGCAAATTAGTATGCAAGTGTTACGATACAATTATTGGAAAATGCTTGTTACACCAATACATAAATAATACAAACAATACAAAGCAGGATAATTTTTGTTTCCACTCATAGTTACGACTAATCAATAACCATTAAACTGTATTATTTGCCGTGTATTTACATTATTTAAATAAACCCGTAGTAAAGATAATTGGAATTACTTTTGCTTTCGTATCAGATTACTAAATTCTTTTCTATTCCGTTAAAAGAATAATAATAATGCAATAAATGTGTGCACGTCTATTAAGACTTGTAAAACGAGTAATTGATTTATAAGTCATCATTATATTCAATCGCTCTCTTATAAATCACGAATTTATAAATTTGTGTCAAATTATTTGATCTGCCTAAGAAATAGAAGCGTAATTTGATATATGCATGCTTGTTTGAATTTATGACTGGTATGCATTTTGAATTGTAATTATTACACCGAGAAAAAAAATATTTAACAATTTACTATATAATATATCAAAAGCGGACGATATGTGAAAACAAAAAAATTAATACATTATATATTAAAATTTTCTACATAAACTTGAATATATTATTTTGTGCATTGCCAATTTTACTGCATTATATAGTAATTTTTCTTGTATTTTCACGCATCGTCCACTTTTCATATATTATATAG
>JABFQC010004306.1:0-12835 GCA_022817085.1 Psilanteris sp. ZL-2020
ATTTACTTCATATAGTCAATTCTCTCTATTTTTAAATATAAAACATAAATTTGGTTAACTTATGCATGGTAATAAATGCATGTATTTATTTATTATAAAAACATGAATTGGTAGTCTTCTTCATTTATAACTTACGAAAGTATTAAATTTAAATAATAATTGAATCATAGCAAGTATTAAAATTTTTATTAAAATTGATTGTTATTGTTTATTTAATTGGCACGACTATATTAGATATATTTATTATATCTATATAACATGTTATATATTTTAGTACATTTTAATACATATATTTTGTTAAAAGTTATTAAAAATTATCACAAATCTAATTTTTATATAGGATAATGTAGATGCTTGGACTGTTAAAAAAGGTACATTGGACTTAAATTTGAAAAACATAAAGGTAACATTATAACTATACATTTTTATTGCTTTTAATTTATGTTTCAATGTTATGTAAAGGTAACTATCATTTTTCATTACAGACAAAAGTTGATAAAATTCATGTAGATGGCTTAGGTCGAACAAGAGATGATATCGTTAAATCTCAAATAACAGAATTATTCCAAACAAACAATTTTGCTGAATTAATTCAAACTGCGTACAAAGTGAAAGAGAAATTAGATTCCTTAGGCTGTTTTAAGAATATTCATATATTTTTAGACACCAGTAAAGGTCCAAATGCTACACCAGAAGGTGTTGAGGTGATTACTAATCTTGCTATTACAAAATAATATTTATATTAAACAAATTAATTAGCACATTGCAAATTGATTAATTAATAATAAACAATAAAATTAAATATTATATAAAATTATAATAGTAACTTACAATTAAAAACATGTATTCATTTACATTTAAATTATAAAATAAGCACATATTAGTCATTTTAACTAATATAATATGTATTATGTAATATTTCTGACTTAGTTTGATTATTTAATAAAAATAATGTATATTTTTTATAAATATTTTTCATGTATTAGATATGAATACAAAGATGTTTTTAATATAAACATAAATTATGTGCAAATATAAGTGATACATTACTTAAGGGGGTTCTTCAAGTCTAATATAACGGAATAGTGTTTTCTTTTATTGCAGTATGAAGATTTGCTTTTTTATGCAATACAAGAATCTGCACACATTTTTTAATGATGGAAAAATATTTTTGTGTAATTAATATAGATTTTCAAATAAAATTCTTGACGTATTTAGTAAACTCGTTTTGTTATCACATCGAAAACGAGTTTTCTATTTACATTTTAATATTATGTTATTTTGATTTCTGTTACATTAAATAAATTCTATTAAAATGAGAAAATGTGTATATACACGAATAATAACTGTATTAAATAAATTAATAAACATATAACAAAATCTGCAATATCTGTCAAAATCGATTGAAGAACCACCTTAATTATTTCATAAATATCATTATAATAATATAAATAATACTATTTTTTATTTTGTAATGATTATGTATATTAGGTTACTTATTCTGTACGTGAATTCAATCGAGTAACAGGCAGTATAAATACAGCAATTGGAAATAATGAAGGCTCTCTTATGGTTAAAGGACGATTGCCAAATTTATTTGGTAGAGGAGAACAAATCCAA
Source organism: Psilanteris sp. ZL-2020 (assembly GCA_022817085.1). Taxonomy (NCBI): domain Eukaryota; kingdom Metazoa; phylum Arthropoda; class Insecta; order Hymenoptera; family Scelionidae; genus Psilanteris; species Psilanteris sp. ZL-2020. Next base: position 1,621 of record JABFQC010004306.1, read on the forward strand.
GCCGATTATATTCATGGTGCAAAATCAGCCAATCTTAACTTTTCATTAATGAAACCATTTTTCAGTGGACAGCATCAAAAGTTGTATGTTTTATATATATAGTATATAATTACATACATGTCAGATGGTACTTGTAAGCACATTGAAATTTGGCAAAATAGTTAAATGTCAGTCATAAATACTAGTATATAAAAAATTGGTTTTTGGTGGACAGATTCCTACAAGCATTGATCAAAAAACATGTACTTTTAAGGATGGACCAGTAAAATATGGTGCTAGAACCCCCACGAATCTCGTATGTTAGTTTTTTTGTGTGTGTAGGGGGGGTGCTCACATGTACCAGAGGACAAATTTATATATTTTTATTTACTATTCTAACTAATAATAGTGTTTTTTAGATTAACATCTAGTTTATTCAGTTCATCAAGTGAATATTTATGGTCAGGTTACACTGAAAAGGATAAAGGAGTTTTAATAGATTTGGAATTTAATCCAAATTTGCGTGGTGTTATAAAACATAATTTACAATATGAAGCTGCAGTTCGGGATATTATCGCTTGTAAACAAGCTTCTTTTTATATCCGTGAACAATCAGGTCCAACGTTAAAATCCGCAATACGGCATATTTGTTCTATTGATAAACGAGATGAATATATTTTTCCCACCAAAGGTTTTCTTGTAAAATTTTCAACAGAAGTAGCTGGGTTAGGAGGAAACATAGGATTTATAAAAAATGAGCTTGTCATGCAAGGAAATTGGACTCCACATGAATATTGCGTAAGAAATTGCATTTGAATATCTAATATTTTTACGGACATATAATTGTTCATATGTGTAGATATCTAATTTAATTTGATTACTTTAAATATTTTAAATTTAATTAATATAAGTATTATCAAAGAATACAAAAAATAGTAATTCATATTTTCAAAATATATCGTTAGGTGAATTATTTAATTAAATAATTAAATAACAATATCTAAGAACTGATTTACAAAATAACTACTCAGTTTTAAAATTTTGTTATAAAGAGTTAATAAATATAAGTATTGTTTGTATTGTTACATATAATGACTATTTATTTTTGATAGTATAATTTAAAAATATATATTATATAATTTAATACCTACAGTAAATATAGTAATACCATGATAATATTTCCATTTATTTACAGACTTTTCAATTAGGTCTGCAAACAGGAGTACTTAGAAGTATTAATAATGAAATGAAAGTCAGTATTGCAGATCATTTCTTTTTGGGTGGTCCTTTAAATTTAAGAGGTTTCGAAATGCGAGGTTGTGGACCACAGAAAGATGGGAATGCAATTGGTGCTGACTTTTATTGGGCTTCTGCTCTTCATTTATACACACCATTGCCATTCAAACCAAGTATTTTTGGAGATATATTTAGGCTGCATAGTTTTATTAATGGAGGAACGCTTACAAATGTCTCATTTAATTATAGTAAGAATAAATGTTTTCATTATATTTAGTAAAAAATAATTATATTTACAATTCATAAAATTTAATTTAATTATAATTGCGCGTTATAAATAATATTAAAAATATTTATAGAATAATTAATCATAATTCAAGAATGTTTTTATTAGTTTTGTTATAATTTATGTTACAAGTTATATTATTTATATCACTTGTAAATAATTGTTAACATATTAAATAAATATAGATTTTTGTTCACATATAATATATATGTATTATATTATATTACAATTCTCTAAACATTAAATCTTAAATATTAACAATTTTTGATAATTTAACATATGTATTTAAAAAATTAATCAACTATATTGTTTTACAGATAATAGCTTCCAACAACATTGGAGAAGCATTATGCAGAATGTACGATGTTCAACTGGTTGTGGACTTGCTATGAAATTGGGTAATATTGCGCGACTGGAATTAAATTTCATTTTACCATTATTATGTCTTAGAAATGACGTTTTAAAGCAGTTTCAATTTGGAATTGGGGTATATTATCTGTGAGCGACCTAATAGTTTTTTGTACAAAATAAAATCATTTATATAGATAAAAAATGCTGCCTACTTGTTCTTCATAATAAATTATTGCGGCAAACTGAAGTTATACAATCAAAAGCTTTATTTGTACTATTTTATTTATGCAAATTTAAACATTATTTATAAAACTTATATATAAAAAATATATTTGAAATATTGTTAATTTATTAATTTATACATTATTTAAAGTAATTATATTTTGTATGAAGAATTAATTAAATATAAAGTATAATTTGTGTAATTAATTATTAAATTGTTTTCTTAATATTTTTTGCAAATAAAATCAATTTCAAGCTCTTTTTTATCTATAAGTTTTATATAAAAAATATATACAGAAATTCAATGGAATGCGTTTATTTAGTTCAACTTAATATTATAAAATAAATTTATTCATTGCTTAGGTATAAAACTATATGGGGGAGAAATACTGTAATTAGTACAAAGTTCAAAGATCTAAACTAGTGACAAAGATCATGAATCATAGAAACTGGTAACTGTTATCAGATAAATTAATAACTAAGCATTTGATAACGAAAATAAAAGACATTTTTGCAGGGCATTGTTTTGTGTTCTTTGAATATATGCAATTGTAATTAACAATGTAAAATATGAATGGCACAAAGTTTCTTGCATTGTTAAACTATTTCTTTCTACTAGTTCTTTTTTGTAGTATAAATGTTGCATTTAAGGACTTAACTTACAGTTTATTTTTTGTGAATTACAAATCCATTTTTAAAATTTGTGAATTGCAAATTATTTTCTATTGTACACAATTCTTTAAAAATAAATTAATTATTTTTAAATATAAATTTTTAAAACTTATAATATATATACTTAATTTATACTAATCTCAACACACAATTAATAATCTCAAAGTTCAATAATGTTATGTACCTATATGGCATGTAATAATAATTAAAAATATTCAACCAAGCAAAAAAAAAAACTCAACCACAGTGAATAATGTTTTTAAAATAACTGTTATTAGATAAATACAATATAAATATTATATAAATATAAACAGTTTGCAAAGCAGGAGGTTAAAAATTGTATGTAAAAGAAATTTACAACAAATTTAGTCATTTTATGGAAGTACTTCTTATTTGCTGATATTGTGTATAATCCATGTATAGCATATACTTGCAACTGGATTAGGTGATAAAAGGTTCTAACGTTCTTAAAACGTAATTAAAAATTAAAATCTAATCATTAAAGTAATCTTATTTACAGTCAAGCGTCTTCTATTAGTTTAGATTAAATATTAAAGATTCAAAAATATATTTTATATTTTCCTCTTGTAAAATTTAAAGTTGTTATAGAAATTAAAGTTTAAATAATTATAATACATTCATAAGTATCAATGAGAATAAAATAATTTTACAAATGTATAAAATAATACAAATATTAAATCTTGTATACATCTTACATATCTAATGATGTGCTGAAATTCAGCACATTTTCATAGAAAAATATTTTGTTCTACAAATATCATTAAATGACCTAAAATTTATTCAATAATGTATCAATATGTTTGGAAATAATTACACAAAACACCATAAACGAAAATTTGTGTCTTTTATGAAATTCACATGTGCTACTATGAAAAGCCTAAATTCCACTGTTCTGCGTTTTCTTTAATGTGTTTAATGTGTAATCATTAATATATAAGCCTTGGAAGATCTATTGAAGAGAGTTAGTATTTTTACAAAATTATTACATGAATACATCTTAAATAAAACAAGTTTAAAAATATACTTAATATTTGTTTATATATTAAATACAATGTTCAAATCAAAATTAAATTAAAAAAAATATATATAATTGATATTTTTATATACATTATTTTTATACTGCATAGTGTGAAGATGATTACAACATTGAATAAATATTGTTTGATATAAATAATTAATATATTAATGTTCATTTGTTTAGAAATTAGCACTATTAGAGTATTGTTTAAATTAGACATCTATACACTACTAATAATAAGTTGTAAATAATTACCAAACATTAAATATATGAAATAAATATAAATATAATTATATACAGAGATTATAGTAATTTATTATTCCCGTCTTAGGTATGCCAGATTGTATAAAAATCATAATTATAAAATTGAAATAAATAAATGTGAGAACTTGATAAAATCTCTAAATACGATTTAGATGTATATAATATTAAACGCGAAAGATGTATTTCATATACATTTATTTATGAACAATTGCAAAATGTTACATTTGTTATTGTTTATAATATTTGCATTGCTTTATTTAATGATAATAAAAAATATTGACATTATAATTGATCTACAATCAATTTGACACGGAAAAAGCTAATATTATTACTTCAAAACAGATTCGATGTCTTATTTTCTGAACTACGCTACAATGTCTACATACCATATCATAAATATGATATATATAATATATATAAGAAAAACTATAAATTTATACTTTACATTTAGAATAAACATTATTTTATATAATGATATATCAATTGTATACCTTCATTATTAAATTTCTTTGTTGCATGTGTTTTTTAATAATTTTATTTATATATAACTATTATATTTATTTATATAAAAAAATCTTTTATATAACTAAGATATTCGTATGTTTATAATGTGTATAATATAGATATATGAAACTAATATTACGAGTTCACTGAAATTATAAAAATGAAATATATAAAGTTATTTGTAAAAATGTGGTATTTGTTGTGAAATGCAAAACTTTAATTTTAACGAATTTTTTTCGTATATCTATATATTACATAGGTATTGTGTATATAATTAAAAAGCTGACGCAATAACGCCTTCTAATGCGTGAGACCAAATAGTTTCTAAAATGTTGTTAAGCACACAAACATACTTATATTTTATTCGAATCAGATTAACAGTTGCAGAATCGTATTTATTGTGTATACATATATAATTATTTACCGAAGATGGGTGATACAATTGTAATAATGGAATATATCAAGGAATGTAATAACATATTGGTAAGTATTTATTAATCAATCAATTGTGATTTGTCTCCATGCATTTAATTTTGTACATTAAATATTTATTTTATTCCACAATGTTATATAATTCTTAAAGTTATAGTTATTATTGATAAAATTATGCAGTGTATAATAATTGTGAAGTGAATTTTGAAAGTGAATTAATAATTCATTATGTATTTTTGTAATTACATTAAAATAACCACAATTGATAGAACAAAACGTTCATATAACCTATCATCGGTGTTACAATTATTAAAAAAATACGATTAATTATGATGAATCGTTATGAATTTGTAATGTAATTTGACTCATCATTAAGAATACCGTTTAAAATAAATAAATTTTGATATAGTTTATAATAAATTAAAAGTGATACGTAATGAAGTACTGAACTCTAATTTGATACACGACAGTCAGTTTTGCCTTACCAACTGGGCGAAATGTGAAATTATTTTGTGAACTTAAATTTTATAATTTTATCAACTTATGGCGTTGTGGGTTATGGGTCATGGCATATTCAGAATTAATTACTCACAACAATGTAATCAGCTGTGTTAGTAAAATTTGTGAACGTGCCTTCAAAAAGTTTCCACAGCAATATATATAATTACACAAATGTATCGTTGGTAGTGTTTTCAAATTCTTGTACGGATAATTATCAAATAACAAACTTTCAGAACGTGCATATTTATTTTATAACAGATGCAAAGAAATATATAGAATAAAGCTATTAAAAATGCTTACTATTTATATATTATGAATTTTGTCTAAAAGTAATAGTTTGACTTGTAAACTAAATGACTATTACAATTGAAGTAATTGAAAATTTATTCGACGTATTACTATTTTGGAGTTTATTTATTTACATTGTATTTTATTTACCAGACAGATAAGATCTTGTTTTAGATACATTTGTTTTAATCCGGTACTTGTGGCTAGACCTATTAAATAATAATATATAACAAAATAAGTGTTGTGACGCTGAATTAAGAATATAAGCGTATTTACAACATTAATTTGTTTCATAAAACAATAAATGGTTTTCATTACAAAAATTACATACATTATTACTTTATATTATGTAGCAAGATATGCAATGTTTGGGCGGTTTGGGCTCTGTGTTATTGTACGTCTCAGATTAATTTCAATAGTCTATAATTGCATGGCATTTAGATAAACTTACATATTAGTTTTAACATCTCCTAACAACCAATCAACATCAATTAACAATTTAAAATTAATTAAATTAAATTAGTCAAGAGGTTTTTAATAATTAATTAAATTAAAAATTTTTTTTGTTAATTCACTGAAAACCATTAATATATGGTGTTAGGGTATAATAACCCCAACAGAACATAAAAGGATTAAGGTAGAAATTAGGTAGAAATATGTAGATTCTGCATTTATAATACGTTTGAAATGTCAACCAAATTGGAGCAAGCTACATATAGATTAGCTAGATAATACATATTTTACATAACTTATGTATAATCTAGCTATTTACTATGTAACTTGCTCCAATTTGGTGGACATTTCAATGTATTATAAAAGTAGAATCTACACTCTATTTAATTTCTCCCTTAAACCTTTTCTGTTTTGTTGGGGAACGATCAGTATATTTGGCATTAATTTTGTCTTATTATGGAAGAATCTTGTTTAAAATAAAAATTATCATTTATATTTAACTTTTGACGTTATATACTTGAAATATTAATTAAAACTGTAAAAAATAAGATTCAATGATTGATTGAAACAAATTGCTATTTAATTACCAGGGAAATACGTTATTTATAAAAATATAATTTACCAAATGGAAAACTTTTAATTTCAGACCAAGTAATTTTAAATTTCAGTGTATGTAGATTCAATGAATTTAGTTACTTTAATTATATATTTATCATTTACGCACATTCGTTATTAAGTTAAAATATAAAAATAAAATATTAAACATCCAGTGTCTTTGTCCCTAGTGTCACCCAGAATTTTTGACATTCTAAGAATATTGCAAAAAATTATTCCTGCAGATGTTCCTGCGATTTACTCTAAGATTATTTGTGATATTCCTGGGATATTGCAATACTTAATTCGTAAAATAGTTGGTGCAATATTAAGGAATATTGGAATATTTTAATGACTGCTCAAATAGCATGCAGTACACATTGCGACAAATCTGCAACCATTATGCTAGCATAAACGTTGCAGATGTGTCACAAAAGTACAGCATACTATCTAGGTGTTTACACTCCCTTTTACACAAGATGTAAATATTATAAATGAAAAAAGTAGAATTTAATACAGTAATTATTCATTTCGAATCATAGAGCAACATAATTGAAATTAAATTATATTCAGATTGTTAATTAAATTGTTTTTAAATAAATCTGGTTTTCTGTGATATATTATAATACGTTTGTTTAATTTATTAAATTTTTATGTTGTTTTAATGACTATAATTATAATATTTTATGTATATATTTGTTGAGTAAAAATAACTTCTACTAATTTGTTTACAAACTGGTATATATCACGTTAAGTTGCATGTTGTTACTTGTTATTTGATTGTACAATAGGGACATATAAATGAAAATTTAATTCTTATTGACAATTAAATTGTACCAAAAAAAAAACATAGTAAATTCCAAGTATTTGAACAATGTGCCTTCTTTTTGCAATAAAAAAAATCCCAAGGGACCAATGAATATTCACAACGCAGACGATTTAAATATTGGTGAAAATTCATAACACGGTAACATAACATTTAAAAACAAATACTCACAAATTTTTCAACGGGAATCGAACTTGTGAGTTTCAGCACCCGAGTCCAAGTCTCTATTCGCATGGCCAGTAGATCTACATGGACACTGAATGCTTAATAAGAATGAATATATCAGAGACGCATTTATCGTACGAAATAGAATGTTGACTTTTATTATTCAATACGTATTAAAGAAAGTTTGTATTTTAATAATAAATTGTAATTAAATAATTATGCAAATAATTACTTATATAAAGCATTATTCTTCTAATAAAATGTTATTTTTAATATTACAAGCACTCTGATAGTCATTCTTACTACGCACGAAGACGCACTGGCCAGACTTGGTAACAGACTTGGATTCGTGCGCTAAAACTCACAAGTTCGATTCCCGTTGAAAAATTGTTGAGTATTTGTTTTTAAATGTTATGTTACCGTGTTATGAAATTTCACCAATATTTAAATCGTCTGCGTTGTGAATATTCATTGGTCCCTTAGGATTTTTCTGTTACAAAAACCTTAGTGATTCACAAGAAATTCTTTTTGTTATGCTTTCTTATGAGCTTTTAACTAGGGTGGAGCTTTCAATTATAATATTGAATAAATATATAGAGATATATTTTTATCCAACGAATATTTTGATGATACAGAAATATGGCAACGTGTCAAAATGGTGTTTGTAAATACTTTTTTCGTATTTCAACGACTCGCGTGCAAACTACGAAATTGGGCCCTAGTGTTTGAATTTGAAGTTTAAAAAGAGGAGTGGGGAGGGGGGCGGGGACAAAGCCTCTATCACAACTGCCAGGAACGTGACCGGGAGAATTACTGGAATACATTATATGATGTTTTAATAGTTAGTAGACATTTTTTTAGAGCCATTATCAGAAGACTGCCCAAACAAGGTTTGGGTTTTTTAAAAATCTTTCAGGTTTCAATCAGTACCGCGGACTTTTCGTCCATTCATTCTACGATATACCTCCCCCTCCCTTCGTATTTAGATTTGTCACAAAAATTATGAGTTCTTCAACTCAACTTTTATTTAACTTACTCATCACCCAATCCGGATGATTCATCACCTAACTAGATAACTGTTATTATGGCAAACAAGCGGGATTGTCGATCTAGTTAGGTGACGAATCATTCAGACTAGGTATTCTTTAATATAATATTGCAATTAAATTCGTTGATAACATCTTAACTCTATTTTAACTTTATAAGTCATTATATTGTTAGATTTGTTGTATTAAAAAAAACTTCTAATACTGATTTTACACGTATTAATATAATAGACAAATATATAAAATCACAGTAATTAAACAAAGACAAAATGGCTTATATAATAAAAATTGGAATTAACCATGGTTATTTAGATTAGGTATTCATACTATACAATAGCTGAGATTCGAACCAGCGTGTCCAAGTTAGAAGACTGAATAAATTGGAATTTTCTTTTCCTTTGCTGCATTTAAATTGAATTGGAATTTAACTATACCAGAAAGAAGTCTGGAGCACTAACTTAAAAAAAAAACTTAAAAGTTTCTATCTTTCTCTGTTTAACTTATGTGTTTTCATAATTTTATTTCATCAAATTACTAAAAACTTATTTTTAAATATATGACTTTAGTTAATAATAAAAGTTTAATTAATGGTAACAATTCACTAATTTTATTTTTGTTCCTTAAAAATGTAACATCATAACATAAATAAATATTTTAATAATTATTTTAAAATAATTAAAATAACATATATTAAATTTAAATTAATTAATATAATATTCCCCTAATTATAAAAAATCGATTCATGTTAATTAAAAAAAATATAATTGAGTAATATGATAAAATAAAGTAAATAAAATAAACTACTTATGTTACACTGTTAATATTTGATATTAATGATATTAATGTATTATGAACACAGAAACAAATTAATTTACGATTTTACACGGCTTAAGTCAACCGTGCCATGTGAACCAGCCTTACGCGTGGAAATAACCTACAACCTAGTTGCTAGTTGAAGTTGGAGAGTTATGGACGTTGTAGTTGGGAACGCTGCTGATAATGAAGTAGAAGCAATGATTGTCGAAGAAGATGATACATGGCACGAAGAAGTGCTCACAAATTCGAATAATTATGAAGCACAGAAAAGGGTATGTTGTTTATTTTGACTTTTCTATAACTAATACGTGTGTCTATTCGATGAACTTTATAACATTAAAATGTTACATTTCGCTATAAAACAAAACAACAACAAATGAGTACATTATGACTTTATGTCAGAAAAATATGTTTATATGAAATTTATATGAAAATTATTATTGATTTATATTTATTATAAATTTATGATATTGTGTAAACTTTTTGCTTTTGGAAGTAGTAACAATTTCTTTTTAATTTTTACTTTGATTTAATTTTAAATTACATAAATATGTATAAATATGTTGTATAATACATATTACTTTTAAAATTAATTTGTTATTTTGTGTAATTACAAAAATAATATATATATTTACTTATAATATACTCCAAATTCATTTTTTTCATTCATTTTATGTTTTTTATCCTTGTATACTGTAAATTATTTTTATTATTTTGGAAATGTATTCTGAAAATATAAATAAGAAGAAAGTTAATTTGATTTCTTTTTATTTATATAATTATAATTTATAAGTTAATATTTGAAATAACATTATTACAAAAATATAGTGATAAGACTGGTATAAATTAATAATATATAAACAGTTATATAGATAATTCAAGATTTTATTATCTTTTTCATCAATATTAATAATAATATTATATAATATATATAAAAAAAGTGCTTCTATATTTTAATATTCAAATTTTGTATTTTTATAAAATTATAATAAATTATTTTTAATATTTATAATAATAAAATTTAATTAATTATAAAATAATTTAATTTAACAATATCTTTATACATTTTTTAGTGTTCTATTATATGTTTAAAATATATACATAATTTAACAAAGGCAACTATTTTGTCAAAAAGTATATATATATAGGCAAGGTTTTAGGTCTCTTTAACAAACCAATATATTAATAAAACAAAAGAGATTCATTATTAAATTTAATTTAGAAAATGATTGCTTGTTTATCTTTTTCATATTATTTATAATTAACATAACATTATATATATTAATAATAATAAACAAATTATTTCCAAATTATTCAAAAGCAGTTGATTAATATGTTAATTATTTATTTTTTAATGTGTTGATTATAATATGTAATATAATAGTCAATTATCAATTTATGATTCAGGTAAATGGTATCAAACCCAGATCAATTTCCGAGTGCTCAGAAGATTTTATTGTATTTGAAAGAGATGTAGAATCTGATATAGATAATGATGATGATTATGATGATGATAGTTCAAATGATTGTGACTATGACTC
>JABFQC010004307.1:0-12835 GCA_022817085.1 Psilanteris sp. ZL-2020
AATTTATTCAATTAAATATCAATTTTACAATATATAAACTAAAATCTAGAATTAAAAAAATTACATACAAGTCTTTCCATAAATTATTTATGATTTTATGATATTTATAATGCATTATATACAAAGAAATTGTTACAATTTGTTCGATTTACGATATTAAAATTAATTATTTCAGGTTACACAATTATATTTTACGTATTTTGTATATGAACTTTATATTTTCGTAATAAAATTATGTTTTTTAATTTCAAATAGAATTTGATTCTCAAAATTTAGAAGAGGTGTAACATTTTCACCATCTTATACCATTCTAACTTCATAATAAATATTGTACAGTACACATTGTATAGATATAGCTCCATAATATATATTTATATCGAATTTGGCACAAGAATAAAGAATCACAGATAAAATCATTGTATATCATAAAAGTAGTACGAGGATAATGTGCTACTATTTTCTAAACAAAAAAGCACTATTTTTTCTATCGTTTAAATTTTACATTCATATGTCTCTTATACTTTCAGTTTTAACATTTTTATTTCGTTGAAAACATATAACTAATCCAATATCATAACTTGAAAATAGTGTCTTCTTTTATCAAACATTAGCGTACTTATTAGTATTTTAGCATGATATTTTTTAAACATAATAAAAAGATAATATATATGTAATATATAATACAATAAAATTCATTTTAATATAAATAGAACTGAAATTATATTTATATATAATCACAGTATTGTTTTATTTTATTATAACATAATAAAAGTTGTTGCAAGTATTTATAGTTAGAAGTATTTAAAATAAATAATATTTATTTTATTGTTATATATTGTACTTATTACTTTTTGAACTTATATAATGGTCATTAATATGATTATTGTAGATTCGTCATTACATTGTACATTATTAGTTTTAGAATTATTTCTTAAACTTAAATTTTTGGCGAAAAATATTTCAGATATTATAAATTGCAAATAAGAACATAACATGTACTTATATTTGTATAGTAAAAACATCTTAATAAGTAATATTGTACTATAAACAGACTTATGATTGGGAATAAATAGAGAATAATGAGCTTTGTGGCATATTTCGAAAAATATTCATCATTAAATATATACATTTTTGTATGCTCTGATGGTTAAAACATTTTAATTTAAGTTACCTAATTTGATAATAATTTTTTGTAATATTTATAAAATAATAAGTACTGAAAAATTTAATAAGTCACTACACATATAAAGTATAGTTTTTGCATTTCATCTAATTACTTGATATGAAATTATTAGATACTTATTTTGTATTATTAGGCATATATATCAAAAATTTATTTTATCGTTAAATATAAAAAATAATATAATTTGTCTTTGCATAATAACAGTATAAAAATAATTAAATTATTAAATGAGATAAATCTGAAATGTTTATTTATATTAATGTTGATGTATCAGTTAATGCAACTTTCATTATTGAGTATAAATTTCAATATCACAATTTTAAATTTCGCTAAACACCTTTTAAATGAATATAAATTTAATTTTAAAACAATGTTATTAAATTATTACATTTTCAGGTATACTTGTAAGTGTATATAGAATGTACTATAATATATATCTATAAATAAGAATATTTTCTTATTTATTAACAATTATCAGTCAGTGTGTATTTTTTGTATATAGTTACTTCTAATATCATTCTTGAGAAATCTACTGTTCTATACTTTTACTTTGTAATTTTAAGTATATTATTGTTTTATATATATACAATATAAAGTTATTCATACTAAAATTATAATTTCAACATTTAGTCAAATGTAGATGAATTTTATATATATATATATCCACATCAAGTTATTAATAATAAAATAAAGCATACATTTCTGTGTCATAAAGTTTAAATAATTATTACAATATATAAGTAATACACTCATTATTACAAGTATTACTATTTGTATATAAATCTAATTTATAAGCTTTATTATAGATAATTAAAATATTCATTGCATTTGTATTCTGAAACGAATTTTATTATTTAATTTAAATAATATAACAATTGATATGCAAACTATATTTGAATGAATTTATTTATTTATACTTTATTATGTATGCTTTATTTTTCTTCTAACAATATATTAAAATAATGTGCAAATGTCACAAAAAAAGTATTAATTTATATATAAAATATAATTTATATATGCGCCGGCAAAAATTTTCTTCAAAATCAAATTTAAATATTAATATATTTAAAACAAAACATTAGATATATTAATGTGTAACCCTTTATAATATACAATATATTAATAGCAACATCAATCTTATAATAAATTATTTTATTATTCTACAATTTATCCCTAAAACTATATAAAATATAAAAATTTATACATAGTATTAATTAATAAATAAATATTAATTTTACAATTATTTAAGTACAGATGGTTGTTATATTATGAAATGTTAATATTAAAAGTTTATATTATATAATAAATGACTTTAAATCAATAATCCATAAAAAATATATTAATAATTTAATTTGTAGTTATTAAAAAAAAATAAATAATCGTAAATTAAGCAGATTATGTTGCCTATATATATATTTATATATATATTAAAGTATATGGTTTAATACTTTTTGCGACTTTCAGACGTATTCATGGTTAAACATATATATATAGATAGATGTTTAATATCTGAACAAAATGATGTTAATTTGCAGAAAAAGGATAAAATATGTTCAATATTTTAGCTCATTATTCTCCAATTAGGTAACGCCTCGGCAATTAGAGTGGAAAAGGAGGCTGTGAGATTATAGACCACGGTTTCGCCCGCGGCCAACATAGCACCAATGGATCCGTAAGTCCCATAATTAATGATGCTATGGTTACAAGCTGCGAGCACCGCCAGATCCTTGCCAGGACCACGTGCGTTGTGGTCAGATACGAAGCTAATTCGATGGCGATCAGTGCGAAAGTTGTACTTGCACCAGGCGATGTTGTCGCTCGCTATCAAGAACACAGTTTTCGCGTACTTGCTTGCGAAATAATCCATGGCTTTGGTGTAATAGCTCAGGGGCGCGGGATGCGCCTTCAATTTTTGCCAGAGATAACCGACGTAGTCGGTGCTTCTGACGTGCACACTTATGAACGTTGGTTTTGTCAAATTATGGCTGGATGCAGCCTTCCTCAATATGGTTTCAGCGTATGAGCGTAAACTGGGTTTGAATGTGAACTCGCGTCGCAAATCGTCCAGCCAAACCAGTACCAAAGACCAGTAAGCAGAATGCCTGGAATAGTATATAAGCAGTTTCATATGTTCTTTACAATTAACTCGTTATTTTTGTTTCTACAAGGATGAAGAATTTTCATACAAAATTAACAAAACTTGTGAACTATAATTTAACTTTGTGAAATTCAATTTCAATCGTGAGCATTAATTTTAGAAAAAAGAAATTTTTTATTAATATTTTGGAACGATGAGTTACATTGACCTAAAAGGCATGCAAAATTTGATTTAGTTGAAAATTTATGGGTATAGGTTTTCCCCATTAAATTCGTTTAGTGTTTATCTCTAGATTTTGGAATGGTATATGCATACCTAGGAATTACAATGTTCTGATCAGTAGAGTTCCACTGTGCCAAAGAGTTGACGATACGTTGACCGTTTAAGGTACAATGTCCAATGTAACTTAATGGAGGTATGCTCAGATTTTCAAAGTGTTCGTTTAATGTCTTTAAGATACATTTTGGCATGAAAGGTTCTAGCCCAGTTCTCCTAGAATGAAAAGAGCAAATGTATCAGAATTAAACAAGCATTCCCAAAACGCGATAAAATTGAAATTCTGGTTTTTTGAAAGCGTAAAATATTGTAAATGCCAACCTGGCTGTTGCCCAAACAGAAGCGTATTCCCAAATTTGGTTGCCCAATCTTCCTCCCTGCGCAGCTGTGACGATACCATATTTAGGGCAGGGGAACTTGCCGATGAGGGATATCCTCGAATTCCTGACGTTTGCGTGACACAGAGCTTGCTCATAGGCTGAGATTTTGATCCGCCTGGTCGCCGGTCTGGATGAATATATGGGAAAGAGGAAGACGTGGATGCCGAAGACCACTGTCAGAGCGAGGACTATCGCGCAGGCAAGCACATGCTGCTGAGCATGACTCATGATCTCGCTCTAATTTAAGTGTTTTCGAATGCTCTACAAATTTCTCTTTGCGAAACTGCGTTTTTGTTACCGCACACGATACTTTTCACATTATCGAATACGTATGCGTAACTCTAGATTTTACAACTGCTTTTAATTTTTACGTCACTACCGTTTATTTGCGTTAATTCTACTTCTTTCTACTTTTACTCCTTCGCTGCACTCAACTAATCCGGCATTCTGGATCTACAGGCGTATCGTGTCCTTAGTTTTCCGACGGACATCTTTGCAATGATAAGGGTTATTTATTATGAAAAGTATGTCTTCCAGCACATGCTCTCCGATGGAAAATTCGATCAGCAACTTTGCAGTAACATTTGATTTAAATTTGGATTGTTATGTGCAAATCGAATACAATATTGAAAAGCTGTTTATAATTTAAATTCGATTCTATTGCCAAATATGATTCTGTTATGGAGTTGAGTCTAAACAGTTTATACATGCGATTGTCAATTTAATGAATATTTTTAGTGGTTTTTAGTATTTTTAGTAAAAAAGTATTTTAGAGAATATTTATATCAAGTAATAAGATATATAACTACAAAGTTAAATTAAAGTTTTATGTATAAATTGAATTAATTATAATTTGTAATATGATAGAAGTTTGTACATAAATTTATTATAAAAGCGAAGCTTCGTGTAAGGACTAACGATTTACAATAAATAATCGAAGTTTTCATATTTCATGATTGAGTTTTAAAAATTATAATAGAATAAATTTAAGATTATTTTTTATGCATTTTATATTATATACGATATATATTTAATTGTATTATATTAATGAATAAAAAAAATCAAAATATTATTAAACACTATTTAAAGTTTATATTAGTCATTTAGATTTACATAATAATTAAGGATTATGAAAAAATTTATTATTTTATGTTTAAAAGAATATTAATAAAGTAAAGTAATTGAAATTATATAATATCTTACATAGAATAATCAACTTGTTTTTAAATAATAATTTTTTGAATAAGGTAAGACGCTCGGTGTATATTGGATTAATCAGTTGATGCATTTTAATATTCGCGAACAGTTTAGTTGTAAGCATATATTATTGGATTATATAAGTAAAATATAGCGTTTAATATTTATAAATAATTGTTATAACATTAATTGCTTAATTTATGTTTGTAATATAATAAATTAATAATATTGTTATTTTAAGTTAATTTTATCCAGATTATATATAATATTTTAATCATTATTGTATTTTACCAATTCAATTTTAAGAAATATGAACCTCTATTAAATAAAATTACTACATATATTTACAATTTGAAAATTAATTTATTGATTATATATACCTAATTACCCTTCAAAAGTTTTCATGTAAGAAAATTGACGTTGCGTGTAAGTAACGCGATGAACATAACAAATATTATGATTATTTTTAAAATGAGAATAATTATACAAATAATAATTTTGAATATTCCTGTAATATGTATTAATATATGATAGCATATACAATAAACTCGTACTAATTGATATTACACCAATAAATATAAAATCGTACATAAAATGAGTATACTTCAGAATATCTGGATTTAATATCCAGAATAGTGATCGATTTTTCTATCGCAGAAATTATTGGAAGGAAAATTAGCTTAGTAGTTAATAGCGCATGCAATCTCTATCTACTTTTATATTTAGTTAATTATTGTCTATCCGTATTATTGCACTTTGCAGCATTGTGTTTTGGAAACAAAAAACAAATCTATTAAATTTATAATTAAACGTTAACAAAAATAACAAGAATTCGTAATATATACAAGTCTACATAATCAAATTTATATTAAAAAAGAACATATAAATCAGTATATAAACGCAACTTTATATATTATAAAATATATTAAATTATATATTTTTAGCTTATATACCTTTTTTCAATAACTTTATAATTATTTTAATTAATATACATCATAATTTATTTTAGTTCATTTGAAAGCATTTAAGTATGTTTTATTAATTGAGATTATAACAATAAAAATGATACGAAATGTTTTGTGATTGATATGCTTGTATAAGATACGTTAATTAATTGACCTATACTAAACCTTGTGCGAGTGAAGCAGAAAAATTATACAATAGCAAAGATTCGTGCATAAGAATATATAAATGAAGAATTACAGAATTGTAATAAAAATGTTATATTTATATAAGTTTTACATTTAATATTACTTGCGCCCTTATCGAATTTTCGTATAAACTGATAATCGTCCCTGTGTCTCTTCATCGTGTTTCTTAACAGAGGAAATCAATCCAAATGTCATCTGTGATACGCGCAACATGCGCGATCATATGTGCGCGTTTTCCTATGATTTTAGATGCTCTGAGCATGCTCTCCATGATTTAAAATCATTATATAATAAATTATGTTGATTTTATTTAATATTTATTTAATAATATATTAATAAACAACTTTTTAAATTGATTTGTATAAATAATACTCTTTATGTCATGTTATATATTTATATCAATATAACAAAACTAGGTTTACCGAGACAAATATACATCTTTTATAAGCAATGAAACATTAATTTTAAATAATAAATAGCTAAAATCTTGTTAAAAGCTTAAAAGTTTTCTGAGCTTTTTATAAAACTTGTTTTTAAATCCATAAATTATCAATTGTAGAATATTTAATTGATATTTATACAAATAAATGCCTATAATAGATGTTTTAAAATACGTTAGTCAGAATATGGTTTTCAATATTAATTAAAGCAAAACTTAAAAAATATAAACAAATATATATTTATTTAAAGAAATAATAATTTGTATTCATTCAAATTGGTATCATGTCTAATAACCATGTTAAATAATAGATTACAGTTTATTTCATTAATCACAAATTTCATTATTTTTTGCTGAATTTGTTTATTGTAATATATAATATTAATATATGTAATTCGTTCATAATCAATCACAATCTTAACTTTCGATAATAACATATAATTTTTTCTTTTCTAATATGAAAAGAGAACATGATTTAATTGGAATTTTAATATAACTAGTTTAAGTTAAACTATACTGCTGAAATAAGAAATTTATATTAATTTTAGGAAAATAAATGTCAATTTTTATAATTTGGATTTATAAAACATATAATGAATTTATGAAAATATTGAAGTATTTAGATTCATTCAATTACATGTTAAACTGAATTATAAAAAAAGGGTAAGCTGATATTGGGTGTATTACGATAAGCAATGTTTAATACGCCCCTTAAAACCGACATGTGGTTTTATTTAGGAATCTCTAGTTCATTTTTGAAGTGTAGTTTAAAAATGTATTATTGAAGTACAGTACCATGGTCAATGTTCTATATATATAAGTTCGAAGTGTGATCATTATGAATTATTATGTTAAATGGTTGCTCTTTTTTTCATTAAGTTTAAGTCATGCTTGGTTGGATGAAAGGTAAGTAATTTTTATTAAATCAATATTATATATATATATATATTTATTTATTAATTTGTAATAATTTATTATATTTTTGGATAATTAAACGAAGACCGGTTTTGGAATCAAAAGACGGACATTTGTTCATTTCAAGTGCTAATGATAAGAATATAACAATAAAACTATTGGGAAGTGGTTTTATTAACGTAAACGATATCAATTTACTTCACGTAGCTGTTGCGGTAATTTAACAATTAATTTTTCCATTTTATATATTTTTGTAATAAGATAATTAAATTATTGTTGTTTTGCAACAGGCTCAAAATGCAACGCAATTAATTGAAAAATGGAAACGAGGTTATCTTTTCGATATAGAAAATTCATTACAACGACTAACAGATATAATAGATGGGCCTTTAGGTCTTCGAAGAAAAGTTAATCATTTAATGACAAATGGGGAATTTGTAACAAATAGTAGTTCTTTAAATACATCATCAAATGGAAGGCGACGGGTATTTGCATATAGTATATGTATATATATGAGAGAATGAATATTTTGAGAAAGATTTTATTGTAAAAATCGCAATATAAATAGTAAAAGTGGAAATTCTTTTCAAACTATTATGTATATTATTATAATATATACAATGTAATATTTTATATCTATTCTATTTCTATAATTCTGTAATTCTAATTTGAATATATTTGTATGAGTTGAATATGTGATAAATTGAAATTCACTAAATTCTATAACTTTATCCTACCATTACATTTGACAATGCAAGATTTTTTACTATAGTTTTTCTCAATATGCTTAAATAATAATTTATACGATTACTAATTTTAATTGTTGTTCGTGTTTAGAAATTAAGTGCTTAATAATCACTGTTTTAGCTTATAAATAACCAATCTAGTGAATTTCAACTTAAAACTAGAGTGAGTATCAACGAAACATTAAAAATTAAAACAAAATATGTATTTTCATACACATTTTTTTTATAAAATTATAAATGTTTAATAAAAATGGACTTTTATTTTTAATACAGATAAGAAGATTAGAAATTAGGGTTCGAAGAATTATAAGTACTCTAAGACGCAATGAGTGTATTTCTAATCCTTGCCAAAATGGTGGATCCTGCATTGATCTCTATGATAAGTTTCATTGTCACTGTACGAACGGTTGGGAAGTAAATATCCATTTATAGTTTGTAATATTTCGAACTTATCTTACTGGTATTTTATAAATTATTATAATTATTTAGGGACCATTCTGTGCAACAGACATAAATGAATGTGCTAGATATGCAGGTACAGATTTAGGATGTCAAAATGGAGCTACTTGCATTAACATTCCCGGGTCTTATAGGTACTCATTTTAATATCTAATTGCAACAATGTCATTATTAATTATTTTATAAATAATTATGTGCATCTGAAGTTTATAAATATTTATTAATACTCAAATATAATTAAGAATAATGTAATAACAATTTGTAAATGCAATAACATATCTTGTAATTTGGTAGATGTAATTGTCCATCAGGTTGGTACGGATTTCATTGTGTTAGGAAATCTTTTGCTTGCAATGTAGAAAATTCTGGAGAATTATGTGGTCATGGAGTTTGCATAAATAAACCTGGAAGTACTTTAGGTTTTACATGCATTTGTGATCAGGTATTATAAAAATTAATATCATTCATTAATTTAAAACTTTACTAGAGGCGAAATTTTAGTTCTACATTATCCCTACAAAACCTTCATTTCCACTCTTTAACGTATTTAACTGTTCAAATTCGAACATTAGAACCTTTTTAAGACCACCATAAGTCCTATTTAAGACCTACATGCTTTTGTACCGTTTCCCAAGTAGCCCATACATAACTGCTCCTATTAGAAAAACGGACGTTTTTAGGGGCTAAGTAGGTGGTATCTATATACGTTTTTGACAACTTATAAGTGGTAGGGGTGAAATTTTACCTCGGGTATATTATATATGTTAGCGATATATTTGTTATAAATATCATTATTTGATTACAATGATGTTAATACCGCTTAATTAGTAGTTCCTTCTGTTTGATATACACGGAGAAAAATATAACTGAAATTTTACTATAAAATAAACGAAACTGCCTTTAAATGAAAGAAACTTCAAATTTATCTTACAAGTTACGGTAAAACATAGCATAAACAAGAAAGAACATTTTTTGTTTATGATACTTTTTTACTATAACTTATGCGACAAATTTGAATTTTGTTTCGTTCAGGGTCAGTTTCATTTATTTTTTAGTAAAATTTCAATTATATTTTTTCTGTGTATAATTCTAAACTTTTGGTAATAATTCCAAATTTTCTCAAATTCTGTAAAACGTAATAAATATTCATGGCAAAAATACTTTACTTTATCTATCTATATATATATATATATATATATATATATATATATGGGTAAGTGACAAAGTTTATAACTGGCAAATTTTATAACGTTGTCAATTGTATGAATATAGTTATAAAGAACAACATTATAAATATATATATATATATATATATATAAATTCTATATTTCTAGTTCAAAGTGTGTATTAAAAGATACGCATATAAGTGAAATTTCGGATAAGCCAGGATTATGTTTAAATAAATGTTGATACTTTCGAG
Source organism: Psilanteris sp. ZL-2020 (assembly GCA_022817085.1). Lineage (NCBI taxonomy): Eukaryota > Metazoa > Arthropoda > Insecta > Hymenoptera > Scelionidae > Psilanteris > Psilanteris sp. ZL-2020. Next base: position 10,265 of record JABFQC010004307.1, read on the forward strand.
TATTTTAAGACGTGCTACTGGAAGTATAATAACGTGTTTCGAGTTACAAGCCTGCATTATTATTGTATTCTTATAGCGTTTACCGAATAATTGTCGAGACAATAAATGTAAATTTAAATCAAATATAACTTTATTTCTTTGAATGTGCACAGGAATCCAATTTACTAGAAGAAATGTTAGATCACTCTAATAGTAAAATTCTTTTAAACATCTTAAAAGAGAGGAAGTGCAATATTATTTCATTTATTATAATTAAGATTTATAATTAAGAAAATTAAGTTTTTTTTAAGTATGTTTATGTAAATTTTTTTAGTGAATTACATTCTTTGAAATAAATTGTAGAGTGTTTGCAATAATTGTATAAGCTGTAAATTCAGACTTTAATTTTGTAAAGTGTTATAATTAATATAACTATTTAGATTTCAGGTAAGTGTACTATATATACAATATAAATATATGTAAAATTGTTTTCAAAATTGCGAAATACTTATTTCTTATTATATTATAATATTTAAAATAATTTGTTATGTTAACAATGAATATTTAACACGCTTATATTATTATATGTGCGCAATTATTTTCGTTTATTTTCAATATATATATAATATATATGTATACTTTTTGTATAAAATAATTTTATAATGGTTACAATTTTACGTTATTAAACTAGATAAAATTTAAATTGACAAAACATGCAGATATTTTTAAGTATATTTTTTAAACATATAATGGAAACGTCCATTTATTTTTTCAGTTCATCAAAATATTATGCGTTTAAAGAACATGCGCAACGTCCAATTTGAAGTCCTGCAACTTTGGGGCGCCCTATATAACTTGGAAGGTGTAAAAAAGTGCAAACTATACTAATCAAAACGAATTTCATTTTGTGGCTATTTCGGAAATTTGGCTTTATGAAATTGTAGAAAATAGTGAAGTTCGTGTTTATAATGGCAATATTATTACATATGACTAATAAAAACAAGTATACAATTGTTTTTATATAAATCGATATATTGAGAAATATCTACATAGACATTATTGATCTTAAGCATTCTAAATGTTTTACGATCAGTAATACGTTTACTGAAATTATAAAATTTCTGTATTAATTTTTTTCAGTGAACGTTAGAAAGTAAGTATATACATGGATATATACTTCATTCAATATGCAAATTAAAATTTTTAATGTGCACTCTATTTAATGTTATAATAACCTAGAACTCAGGATTCGGTTAATCCAATTTAGTTTGACTTAATACAATTGCAACTTTTGATATCAGTTTTGTTATCATGTCTACAATTATAATTGTTATTTGTAATTGGAAAGTCATGTACTAAATTGAAATCAAAGTATGACATGACATAATTGTATACAATTTTAATTCCAAATGTAAGTTTGTAATATTTTAAAAATTGATTAAAAAATAATAAACTTTATCAGTCAGAACACAGCCTTTAAAATCAAGTAGATTAATTTATAAACATTTCGGTGAATTTAGATTGCGACTCAAATTATTGTATAGTCTTCCAATTTCAATTGTGTGCATACAATTTAAGCGACGGGACATGTATATATGTATATAATTCATTAATTATTTTAAATTGGCTTAAATCGGTTCTCGGTTTCTGGGAAATAATTTATATATACAAATGTAGTATAATTGTTTTTATATTTACACAAATCTTATATACTCGGCTCTTATTTTTGTCTACAGTTTTATATACAGTTTTATATATATATATAAAGTTTTTTTTTCAGATTTCAATATTCAAATCAAATTGAATAACAATTTTTATTCAAGGTGATGAATAATAAAACCATTAATCTGCGGATCAATGATGCCATATACATATTACCAACATATTAAAATTTGTGTATAACTTTTCAATGATATTTTATAAATAATGAGAAAGTCTCTAGTAGTTGTTATTTTGTTTAACTCTTTTGACACCATTACCCTAAATAACAATTCATTTTACACCGTATGTTATTTTTGTATAATATATATAAATAATATTTAAAAACATTTATAGCCTATACATGTCATTAATAATATAATTCGCATTTATAAAACACTTGTACCTATAGGTACTTATATATGCATATATATATCTCATATTTATCCTGGAGCCTTCTGGATCCCCTGAATATTTATTAACACAATATTAATAACAAATATAATATTATATTTTCAAATCTAACAATTGTTTCTTGAAATAATTAATTGAATTATGTAAATATAATTTTATTTATTATTTTCTGCAAAGGTATTTTGATACTGCAAAAATAATTTCAGAATTTGCAATATTAATTGGAGCTATATTAAATATATACATCTTGACTGTTATTTTGTATAAAGTAAGTTGTAGGTTTTGTAATTTATATGTTAAGCAAATTTATTTCATATATATACCCAAGTAAAAAAACAATCTACAGTAAATCTTAAAAAACGGACCGAGCTTGGCGTAATATTGGCGAACAATATTGGACGCTTAAGGCTTGGGTGAATATTTTGCGCTAATCATTGGTTATAACACGACATAAGCTTGGCTCTAGCTTTTGAAAAGAAT
>JABFQC010004308.1:0-12834 GCA_022817085.1 Psilanteris sp. ZL-2020
GTATAATATAATAAAAATAAATTAGGTAAATTAATTAGGTATAAAATAATTTATAAGATGAATATTTCAACTTGTTAATTTATATAAACCATTGCATAAATAATGTTTTATATAATGAATTCCTTCGTTTTTTCAAATGAAAATAGATTTTTTTAATTTATTTTTAGAGATTTACTTGTAATTAATAATTATTCTTAAGGCTCTGAGGTGAATTAAATATAAATAGATATATCAATTATATATAAATATAGGTATATATATTTTTTTCAATATAAAAATAAATGTTTTTTTATAATTTTTTAAAAAAATGATAAAACTACTATTGTATATATTAGTGAGTTTCATAATAAATATATCATTTTATTGTTTTGTACAATAAATAAAGAAATAATACAATGATTTTTTATAATATCACAATAAATAATTTACAGAACAATTCTTTAAATACTTATTACAATAAATAATACAAAATAAACACACCGGTCTCATAATTTCTTAGAGCTTAGGTTTATATTATTAATATTACAATATATATATAAAGCTCATGTCCAATAAATATTTTACACATTTTTACAAAAATTAATTCAAATAAAGAAAACAAAGTGTGAGAAATTGTTTCATTACACTTGTTAATAATTCTAGTTATAAATAAAAAATTAAATTTGTCTAAATATATATATATATACAAAATATTTTGTTTGTATATGTTAACTCTACAACAAATATTTTTAATTACAATTAATTACTAAAACAAATTATTGTACAATTATACTAATTTGTATTATTAACACTTCCTCAATAATTTTATATATATCAGTAATACTGATAATAATAATAGTATTGTCATCAATTTAACCTTAATATGATGATTGTACACTAAATATTAAATTCGAGTAATTATTTATGTTGAAAATTAATAACAACTAAATATTTTTCGGTTTCATAATTTGTAAATAATAGTCTTAATTTTTTATAAAAAAACTCGTGAACTCCAAGAAATATTAAAATAAAAATATGATATATGACGAATGAATAATTATTTCATAACGGTTAGATATTATCCTACAAATTTGTTTTAAAAAAGTAAACATATTTTTAAAAATTGTAATGTAAGTGTCTTTAAGAAAGCAAAAGAATAATTAATTCTTCACTTTCTTTTCTTTTAAATTATTTTCTTCATTACAAAAGTTAATTAACCCCGAAATACAACTAGAATATCTTCAAATCGACTTATCAAAAGACCACTCTTCATTTGAGATAAGATCATTTTTTTTAATTCCGTGAATAGAGATGTGATATATTCATAAATCTCACTTCGACATTCTAAAGCTGGCGGCGGTCTAAACATGTGCCACAGTTGTTTCGAGCACACCTCACATGTCGTTGGCATATGGTATGAGATAGAAATGAACTCGTGACCATTGAGTGGTTGTGTGCCAGGTTTATCAGTCAACTGTGCTAGTTCGACGCCTGGTAATGCGTTACCCTCGTCACCCGGTCGCCTCGCCTCACCCTCTCCGGCATACAATAACTACAAGAATGATGAAAATGATTATTATTATATAATAAAAAAAACATATTTAATGGTTACACACAATTAAAATATTACAGCTAATAATGATAATAATAATATAACAATAAAGCCATACAAAGAATGATTTAATGTTTGCAATAACTTGGAGATATACCATATAAACTACATCGTGAAAAATCCGAACATTTCAAACTCCGCAGATCAGATTACTTTAAATTCCTTTTATCTTCGCTGTTTTTGCATGTTAACTAAATAAAATTTGTTCCGATATATAATTAAAATTGTATTATATACGAGTGAAAGTTTAAATAAAGTTTAAAAATTATTTACTAGTGTTATTCAGCTTAAGATTTTTATTTCAAATTTATAGAATCTCTTTTTTATTCTGTTTAGTAGTAAGTTACTTTTTCATTAATGTTAATATTGGCGAAGCAAAAGTACCAGAATCAAAAATTAAACAAACCTAATAAGTATATATAATTTTGTAACTATAGAAACTGTCATTATTTCATATAAAAATAATTATCAAAATATTTAACTATCTTGTTTAATCACCTGTTAATTTAAATTAATTAATATATTTATTTAATTTTAAAAATAATTACATAAAAACTGTACAGATAAACAATTATTAAATGTAATGACAATATAGATGAGTATGTATTTGCAAATGTTTAGTTATGATAAAGTAACATGCATGATATAAATTAATTTATTACTTTCATTACATTAAGAAAATGATGCCATTTTTATATTGATGTATTTAAGTATAGAAAAACAAACGAATTAAATGAATTTTCTCAAACGTAAATCATTTACAATTGGTTTTTTTTAATTCAAAAGTTTTAAAATTTAAAATGTGATATACATTTTATTAAAATTATTAAATAAGTTCATACATTCTAGTACTCTTGATGCCCAATTGAATTGAAGTCTAATTATTATTACTGAATAAGTTACATTCAAATTAATTTAATAATTAAATAATTGATATGTATTTTATTTTCATTAATTACACTCTATGATTATTATAATAAAACTAAATATCATTAAATGTACTTTATCTGAATAATAATTATTAGATTATTTGAAATAATTATCTTAACGATATCTGTGATTTATTATTTGTATTTATAATAGGAGATTTTAAAAAAATTGTTGCAAGAATAATCAAACACAAGGTGTTTTGACATCAAAAAAATAAACATTTTTTATAATTTCCAGAATTTGTTTTCCAAAAATAATGTAAAAGTATAAAACGTTTTCTCTTTTGTTCTATTTTTTATATTACTAAAGTATTCATACTTCATAATATAATAAATAAAAAACTAGCTGATATTGTTTAATTAATACTAAACAATTTAAAATTTCCATATTTTTATTTTGTTCTTACGAAACAAATTTTTTTAAGGATCATCCTTATATAATTTAAAAAAGTACTTCGGCTGATTAATTACAAATAAATATTATAATATCCAATATATTACCTGAAATATTCTAGGAATATCTTTGGCATCAGCGCGGATCACGTCTCCCTGTGTAACGGATCGCACGTGGAATACTTTGCTCAAGTCGAGAATAAGAACAGGATCGGCATTCATCTTGTCGCTCTCACTATTATAAAAAATAATCTTCTTCGATGAGACAACGACGTACTGCTTTTTCCAACCGTGACGCTTAATGTTCTGTTTGTTCGGCACGCTAAGCCAGCCTTCAAGTCGCATCGCGCCATGTTCCGACAATACAGAATCTTCACCATCATTTTCAACAGAAGACACACTCGCAGTTTCTGAATTGAATGATGCAATTTTCATCTGTAACGTCTCTATTTCTGAATCCTTTGAATCAAGTTCCATTTGCAGTCGTAATTTTGCTTGATTGTCTTCGATAAGTTGAGCCTATAATTTCAATTAATTAAATCCAACATTGTTCATGAAGAAAATTGTTTAAAGATAAAATAAATTGGAAATATATCTTAGATAGTTCTTAAAAACATACTGAAAAATGAAATTGATACTTGTGTAATATAGTACTAAGATATAACGTGAGATTTGTATGTTGAATAAAAAGGATTACATAATTTAAAAACACAAACATCAAATGGATTAATTTTAATAGATCCTGTTAATTTTTATTATCAATACTGTACTTTAAATGTTTGAATTAATAAAAAATATTATTTTTAATAAGATTCGCTTGAATACTGTCTTAAATATAATTAAAGCAGCAAGTCTTGAATAAAAATTAATGCATCACGGTTACTATACAAACTTTTTTAAATGTTTGATACTGTGGAACGTCATTATAGAACAAATATTTGAAATTAAATTTATCAGCCCTATTTTTCAATAATTCTACTATTTGATAACTTGATTTTATTGTGTTAAGATAAAAGATACCTATTCTGAATTGATTAGGCTTTTACTGGAATATAATAAAGTTCTCATCTATGGATCTATGGAATTTACTATTTAATGTGTTTAAAAATGATCTACCGAAGGAACTAAACTTTTGTATAACACTTATGTATGCACATTTCTTTTACGATTTTATTTAAATAGTTAACAATAATAATGGTGGTAGATTACAAGATGATTTGCTTGTATTTAATGAATGGTGTAATAAAAATGATATATTTTTTAATGTTTCTAAATAAAACCATGCAATTGTCTTAGCAACGAGTAACAAATGACACATATAAAAATATTATTGTATTTTCTAGTCGCTGCAAATAAAACAAAATATCTCCTGAATCTTAACAATTTGAGTTTAATTGTTTTATTTTCAATCATGCATATTTTATAATTCATGACTGTATCTCACAGAAATATGAATATTTTTATAACTACTATTCATAGATCCAGTTTCTTATTATACCTGTTATTGAAGTATGACTTTCTTGATATTTATTATATAAATAAATAAATAAATATATTAAGCACCTAACAGACAATAACTACCTGATAATCTTGCAAATCTTTCTGGCACTTGGCAGATAGCTGGTTATATTTTTCCCTTTCCATAGTAAGCTCTTGCTGCAACCTCCTACAATCCTTCTCCTTTTTCCTAAGGTCAGCAGCTGAAGACTTTTTGGTCGTTTTGCCACCCGCGGACAAATCTTTCCTGTTCATGATTTCAGCCAGCTTATTGACCGCCTGTTGTTTAAGTAACTGCTCGGTGTTAAATTTACTACGCAAACGTTCGATCTCCTCGGCATTATGTTGAGACTTATTGAACATGTCTTGGGTTTCTTTCAAGTGTTTGCTTAGCTCATCTTTATCTTTCACGTATTGCTCGATAGATTTCTTCAACTCGGCTTCGTTTTCTCGCAATCGATTTATAATTTGTTCTTTACTGCTAAGTTCTTGGTGATGTTTAGCAACGCTTTCCTTGTATTCAAGTTCCTTCATCGTACGTTCCTTTTCTAAATCAGCTACGGTCTCCTCTGCGATCGACTTTGCAAGAGCCTCACTGTCACTGCGAGCCAGTGACAATTGCAATTGATGAACTAAGGAATTGCGTTCTTCTTCCAATTCTTGCTGTAACCGTGTTTTTTCGTCTGCTTCCTCGCGAAGTTCTCGAGTTTGAGTTTTGTACAAAGTCTGTAATTTGAAAATTAATCATTAATATATCATGAAAAATCTTTCTCCTGAAGATCTATATCATTTAGGCAATCTTTAAAATTATAATTAAATTTAATAATATACTTTTATAATTATTCTTATACATTGATTTAATTAATTTAATTTCACATTTGTCCTAGTGTCAAATTTTCAAAATGAAAGTAAAAATTTACCGAAAAGTAGGCTTCAGCTTCCAGTTGTTCTTGCAACTCTTTCATTTGCACTTGATCGATTGTTCTCTGATGTTTAACATGATGGAGTTCGTCTTCGATTTTTCTCTTAGCCTCACGAAGTTGCTGCACCTCGCCCGCAAGCTGTTGCTCACGAGCTCGCAGTCGACTTACTTCCGAACTTTGTTGCGCGAGTTCACTTTGAAGAACATTGCGCTTTTGCTGTTCCTGCTCCACCTGACCGTGCAATGCTTTCACCTTTTCCGCCTCTTGACGATGCTCACCCTCGAGCTTCTGCAATCGTTGCTGAATTTGTCTGTAATCTACCGAGAGCATTGAAGTCTGACGTTCTTTCTCTTGGGCGAGTAATTCCGCACGTTGACGACCACTTTTTTCTTCATTTAATTTCACTTGCAACGCTGCTTTATTGAACAAAATTGAAAATTCAAATTAAACACTCTGGAATAGTGATCATTTGAAATACTATTTAAATTTCAACTGATTTAATTGAAATCATTAAGAAGGAAATTTCAAGAACTTATGACTATTATTTGAATTTAAAAATTAATTCTAAATAATTATAATAATTCATAGTAAGTTACTTTAAGCAATGAAACTTATATTTTAGACTTTAAAAGACGATTCAGGTATTAAATTGAATATTTACTTGGTGAAGAAAGGACTTCTTGTTTAGTGCTTATATGCTCTGGCACCTCACCTACATATAATAAAATGCAAGAGAAGATTGGAAGAGATTATTAATATATATAAATATAGCATAAAATGAATTCAATATTCAATTTAATATTTCGCAGTGTTATTTAACAAGAATACATTATAATAAATTATAATTTTCAACATTTCCAGTTTCATTTTAATTTTCTTAAATTACATGCTACTAATAAATTACTTAAAGTAACAAACGTTTATTTATCAATTTTCATTCTAAAAAGTTTGCTTAAACTTCCAAATCATTTCAATTAATAAACTCAACTATACCTTTAAACAGCTTATCCATCCTTCCTGATATAGTTTGCATTTAATTATGAATTAGATATTATTTTAACACAAAACTTAACGTTCACATGCAAGTATAAATGTAGTTTTAAATCAACATACCTTTGACAACTTCTAGATTAGCCTCTTCCTTAGAGAGCATGCGAGATCTTTCCGTTTCTTGGTGTGCATCAACTTCCTGTTTGTAACGAGCCTGCGCGGCTTTCAGTTCGAGAGTAAGACTTGCGGCTTCCTTTTCCAAAGCAGAAACGCGTTCGTTCAACTGTCGGTTGTCCAACGTCGCCTTTTCCTCGCGTTCCCGACTACGTTCAAGTTCCAGATGTAAAGTTGACAATCTTGTTTCCAACTCGGCAGTCAGATTCGAGGCTTGGCTTCGAGAACTTCTTTCTTTTGACAATTGACCCTGAATGTAACCCAAACAATTAATCACCAAGAACTCTCAATACAAATTAATAATACCAAAACAACAAAGCAAAACATTAAGCAAAGCTTATTACGACAGCCACTTACCTGCAGACTTGCAACTTCTTGCTGCAAATTATCCCTCTGCGCCTGCAATTGCAGTCTGGCATTCTTCAACTCATCAGCCATTTGCTCGGCAGCCTGTCTAGCGATCGTCACCTCGGTGGTTTGCTTCCTGAGTCTCGTAACGGTTTCCGTTTCTCTCTCGAGCTTGCTCTGCATCTCCTTAATTTGCTTCTCCAACGCAGTTATCCTCTCAGAACTCTGTTGCGAATTGCTCACATCTCTCGCCCTACGAGTCTGTTCCTCATCGAACTTCTTCTTCAACTCCGTCAGCAGACCTTCAGCCTTCTTCCTGCCCTCTGTTTCCTGGTCTATCCTCCTCTGGGACTCCTTGTAACTGTGTCTCAGAATCGTCAATTCCTTGTCCGTTTTGCCGACTTGCTCGCGCAATTCTGCCTCGTGACGCGCGACTGTTTCCAGTTGCGCCGTCAAAAGTCGTTGTTTGTTTTCCAAAGACTCTACTTGGCGACGCTCCTCTTCCAATAAACCCTCGAGTTGTGCGATTTTTGCGTCGTCGTGGCCTTTCGATGTACCATTCTTGACCACATGATTGGTCATCACTCCCCCGTCAACCGCTTCTATGCTGTCCTCGTTATTTAAGAATTCGTAATCTCGCGAATACGTGAATCCGATGAAAGGTAAATGATTGCCAGAAAAAGCTTTGGGCACTGGGAAACTCTCTTCTGTGCTATCTTGCTTCTCAACGTCGTCAAAGTTCGACGTGTCGTCGTCACCGGACAATTCCGGCACAACAGGTGGAACGCAATCTCGCAGGTTGTCAAAAGTCCATTGATCATTGCAGAAGAACACGTGCGATTTGATTTCATCGACACCATTCCGACCCAGACGCTCTGAACGATCTCGGAGAAAACTGCAAATCAGACTTTTGGCTGCTTGTGAGATTTGTGCCTCTTCGGGGAAGTGTAATGAATTACGATGGTCCATGATCTTGGAATAAGTACCAACGAGAGAGTCTGCATAAAACGGCGGATCACCTACTAACATTTCGAATAGGAACACTCCCACAGACCACCAGTCGCATTCGCGGCCATAAACACCCTCGCCACCTTGTGACTGTAGTACTTCTGGAGAAATATAATCCGGTGTACCTACAGCGGTGTCGGAGCGTACTAGACCATCCTGTATAAGATAATAGTGATGTTTGTATTAAGATATTATAATTTCAATTAAATAAATTTATAAGTTAACATTTTAACAGAGTTTAAAAAAGTTTCTTATAAGTATAGGTATATATTTTTTGTATTATTTAAATATTATCTGTATTATGATTGTAAGTAATACATCAGATAGTTAATTAATATGATTTTAAAGTATATTCTTTGGGAATTAAAAGTTTATAAAATGAGTCAAATATAAATATATACGAATGATTTAAATGTTAATAAAAATAAATATCAGAAAAATCTCATTTGTATATTCAGTTATTTTCAAAAACAAAAATTCACAGTAAATATATGTACTCTATTTAACATTATTAATATATTAAATCCTGACTATGGGGAGATAAATTTTACTGTTTATAGTTGCCATTGAACATGTTAATTACATTTAAATAATAATTTTTTAAAAGACAGTTTTAATAACAATATTAATCTTAGATGCAGATGACAATATATTATATATGTATAATTTTTTTGTAATGTATTTTGTAATGTAGAACATAATAAACTTTTCTTAAATTTTATATAAATGACGAGCTTAGTATGTAATTACAGTTTTTAGTTTCCCTTCTTATTATCAATTTTTATAAACTTGGATATAAAATGTCATTACTGTCTTTATTTGTTATTTATTTATCATATAAAATACTGATTCTAAATTAATTTTAATGTAACTATTAATAATTACTTTATAAGATATTCAATATTCATATATAGACAAATATTTATATCAGAGTATATAAATGTAATTTGATATTCAAAATATTTTATCAATTATTTCATTATTTAAAAATGTTGATATTTATTTCATTTTAAATAATCAATGTTATTTCTTTAATGATTACTTAGTATTTTATTCTATAATTAAAGATGAATTGATTTTCTGAAGCACAATCAACATTATTTATAATAAACTTATTTTTATGAATTAAAGCAAAAAAATAAATTATTGATAGCTTTACATAATGCTTAAAAGAAATTCTTTTATATAAAAATATAATATAAAATGTCAGCTTCATTTATGGTCAATAAATTTAAAATAGCAAATTAGTTTTATGCTCCATTACTTTTGTGCTTTATGAAAAGAAATTTAATCCATACTTTAAAAGTTTAATTATATTTTCTATTAATATATACTCAGTTTTTCATTATACATAAACATGCTCTAGCATTTCAATAATTAGTTAGTATTAATGTTATTAGAAATGCAAAATTGTTAAAAAAATTACAGGATATTTATAAAAATAATATCAGAATATAAAGTTGAATGTAAAAATGAGATTTTTTAGTAATATATATAGGCATAGTTGAATCAATAAATAATTTTTATAATTATCATGAAATGTAACCTTGTCCATTTGCATGCAAGTTCCAAAGTCGGCGAGTTTAAGATGTCCATGTTTATCGAGTAACATATTATCTGGCTTAATATCACGATGAACGAAACCCATGGCATGAATTGCGTCTACCGCGAGCACTACCTCAGCGCAGTAAAATTGAGCCCATTTCTCTGGTACATCGTAATTTGACATAAGATTAATTAGATCACCACCAGGCATGTAATCCATTACCATATACAAATACTTGTGATCTTGGAATGCGTAATGCAATTGCACAATCCATTGTGAATTCGCATGAGCCATAATGTTACGTTCTTCCCAGAAAAATGCAGAATCCGATCTTTTGATCTGAAATTAATTAGTCTATATTAATATCTTAATTCATATTAAAAATTGTTCAATGGTTTATTTGCGAATAATTGTAATATTATTCAATTAACATTCTTTTTTCATTATCAACTGTAAACATTGCTTTATTATCTCTAGAAACTGATCTCTTCAAATGTGATTTTAATTATTATGTTACATTTGTTCATTTTATATAACAATATGTAGAATATAAAATTGAAGTTGTTAAAAAAATGATATCATTATCTTTTTTTAATTAAAAATTTAATTTGTAAACAATTGAGTTAGCATTGAATTCATTTTCTATTATACAATTTATATAAATATATCAGAAAGTTATACAATGTTTTAAAAAGTGTTTATTTGATTTTGAATATTCAAATTTTAAACTTATTAAACTTCAATATTTAAAATATGAAATGTAATTAACGAGTTGTATTCATTATTTGTATATCTTAATGACACTACAAACATGATTCTTTATTAGTAAAAGAAATATTACAGAATAAAGTTTTTTTTAATATTCTCATTTCCGTTGATATTTGAACTTTTTAATTTTTCGTCTAATCATTGCATAAAAGTGTTAAATTTGATCAATACCATTTCAAATTTGCTGAGGAGTTTCATTGCATATACTTTCTGTGTAGACTTATGTCTGACTAACTGCACCTCGCCAAAGGCTCCACGTCCGATTATCTTTATTAGGGAAAAATCTTCAGTGTGCATTCGCAAACTACTAATTTCCTGAGCAACGGAGTCATCTGGAAATAAGGTGTTCAAATAATATCATTTATTATATGATGAAATAATTTAATCTTATAAAGTAAACATATTGGTAATTGTTTAATTTAGTTATATAATTATATGTCCAATTAATTAATTTAATTATACTTAAATTTAATTTTTAATTTAGAAATATAGAATGTATACTTTAAAATAAAAAGATGAAAAGAATATTAAAATATAATTACGAATATATTGTTATAAATAATGTTATTAATTAGAAAAAAATAACAAAATTTGTTTATAAAAAATACTTTCATTTAAGATATTAAGGTTTAACTATTAAAATAATAGAATAATTAATTATTTGTTATTTATAATTATTGTGCTAAATAAATTTTTCTTAAATAAACAATCTTTTATAAATATATACTGTATCATAATTTTTTTTTAAATTATAACTCAATATCTATAATTATATTATTCTATTAAAAGTTGAAGACAATTATATTGTTTTGAACAGTATATTAAACAATACAGATATGATTAATCAAAAAGGCTTAATTAATTAAACCAATTCATATAATTAAAATTAAAAATAGTTTTTTTTTTAATAAAAAAGCGTCAAGCTATGTTATAATTTTAATCAGTATTACCGTTTAAATCATTGGTATGATATAAATGTAGAAACAAAAATTTAAAATCTTTATATTAAATTATATAATAAATAATAATTTATATATTTTAATGAATAAATAAACGTTTACATTAAAACAAAAAGTTACTAATAAAATAATACATATAGCATTTTTTTAAAAATGATTGTTTAAATATAACGTTTTTAATATGAAATATAACATCTTAACAGTTAATAGATATATTCAATATCCAAATTTAGTACTATAGATATAACGATTTAAAATTAAAACATTAATTTTAAATGTATAATGATATACAATAAGTAATATTAAGATCTAGAATTTATTAATAGTTATATCAAAAATATGAAAAAATCTTCAGATTGATATATGATAATGACTTTATATTTTGAAATGATATTATATAAACCAGTGTAATAATTCAATACAAATTAATGCTTCTAATATGGAACATTTAAAATACACAAAATTTAACGTTTTTAACAAGTGTCGTTCATTTATCATTGATCACTTCATGTCTTCATTTCATTTATCAATTTATTATTCTTACTATTAAAGTTTGAAAATGTTAATTTATGATATAAACATATTATCTTTTATCCTAATTTGTAGTTTTCAAATCGAAGTATTATTCAGATTCAGTTGATTAAACATATTTCTGCATTTAATACTATTTTTGTTGCATTATACTTTCGAACATTGATTGTTGTTGTCATTATTATTATGTGATAAATATAACTGCACCACTTAAGGCGGAAAGCGATTACGCTATAAATGCAAACTGCTCATGAAAGCCACAGCCCCAATTTCACTTTGCAACAGGGAGACTTAATAACTGCTGATTAAAAAAACTTACATCTTTGCATATAAGCCTCGATATTCTTCATGCGTTTAACAATAGGATGATCACAGTCTGCTACTAAAGCTTGTACAGTATCCAACAAGCAATCGACATTAGATACACCTTGCGGATCTCTCAGTCGTTTTTCGATCTTCTTAAGGCGTGAAAGCCTGTCCTTATCTTTCAAAACGTCCATTTTTTTGTTTATACACCTAAACGCTTATCTGCGAAAAGAAACGTCGAATAAATTAATGCTTAACAAACCTCTTTGGTGGACAATTTTACTAACTATTAATTGATGTCAATTGCAGCTCTGAAATTCTTTAGAAAGAATCGCAATACACTAATATTATTGTTAGCATAAACTATATTATCAATCAACTATTTAAAAAAAGACATTAACATTTTTAACTTCTTTATCAGGTAGTTATTTTTACATTGCGACAATTTAAAACTTCCTCGTTTTATTAAAGAAACAAATGCATTACCTAGATTCAAACCAAAGCTAATCAATATACACTAGAACACAAATTCTTACGACAGCTACTCCTCTCAAAACGTGGCTCCCTAAATGTTATATTTAATATAAACCGCGAGGCAATTTAAATAGCTGATAACCGAACTGAATGTGAAATAAAATTTCTTTGGCTTTTAACTATTTGGTAGTTTAAATATCAGATAAAACAAGTATTTAGTGAATAAATAAGAAAGTTAAAAAGGATTCAGACTTTTATTTAAAAATATGTGATTCATTGAACTGCATTGCTATAAATAGGTATTAATTGTTTAGTTGAACACATATTGTTAATATAAATAATTTTTTTTATTTCCTTTTAGTTTATGATTAAATAATTGTCACTACAAGTTGTTACA
>JABFQC010004309.1:0-12832 GCA_022817085.1 Psilanteris sp. ZL-2020
TTTGGCGATGATCGGGCCACGCATGTGCCACGAACAATGTCGATCGTTAGCAGCAATGCATGGGCCATGCATGTGCCGTTTGTTATTATCGGCAAACCACCAATTTTTCTACATGGGTAATTTAAACAAATATTGGTTTAACTTAACCATACAATATGGTTATTTTTAACAAATTCAACCTCGAAAAATACACTTATTTTCAGAATATGGTCAATTTAACTAAAAAATTGGTTGATTATTCTAAAACATGTTAACCAAAAAATTTAGTTAAACATACTATATTATTTTTGAGTGTAGAGAGTTGAAATTGGAATTAATTAACGGTTTATTGATTGTTAATAGGTTGGTTCAAGTGTATTTATAATTAAACAGTGATTAGAATAGACTGATGTCTGGTGCAGATGAATTTCATTTTTATAGTTTGAAATTTAACGTTCTTAAATTTAATATAAACTCGGCGAGTTTAATATTGTATCAAAAGAATTTTAGATGAAATTCAGTGGGGAATAAAAAATTATTGTGTTTTACGTTAAACGGTAACGATCTGTGAACGAAGGTTTCCGATCGTACTCTGTACTTAGATCGTACGACGGGAATCAAGCCTAGGGGTACCAGCCATTGTACTGTAATTGCGGTCTTTTTCTGGACAACAAACCGGATCACCTAGAATACAAATCGACAATCATGCAATCGTACTGATACGTATAATTTGATGCGAAATTTCGCAAAAAGAAGTACCGTAAGTACGAATTCACGAATAACACAGCTCTTTGCAGCCGATCATCAATCGATAAGACGATCGTTGTCGAACGAAACCGAGTCAAGGCGAGTGCGCGAAATATTCGGAAAAATTGTTCGTTTTTGCGAAAAGCAACGCAACGCCAATTAACATACGCCAAGCAACGCGCCCTTAAAGGATCAAGCTGGGTTCTCAAAACGCGAGAGTAATTATATCCAGTTCTTAGCATCCCACCGCGCCTTGAACTCGCATTAGCTTTATAACTATTAGACACACGTATACGCGTTACCGACACGCAAATCGCCGGAGTGGGAAACAATCGTTAAACGCCGACGAGTAATTTGCCTTGAACCTTGGCATCGCCTCGTGATCTTTCAAAAGACGATCTATTCGGCCACTACAGCCGTATCCAAGCCGATCGGCCAAGATCCAAACCTCGATCCATTTCCTGCTGCGAAGTTAATACCGCTCGCCGTGATTGATGAGACAAAGAATAATTTTTGCCAAACATCGGCGAAGCCGGTAATTTCATGCATCCAAATTTAAAATTCATCGTCGGTTTCTGGTCTAGTAGGCCCGGGTACCTAACGCGCAATAAATCGAGTGATGTATGCGAAAATTCCCGGGGACGCGTTTCATGGAGACGTAGTTGCAGTTGAAAGGGTCGTCTGTTGGTCTCGGAAAGAAGAATTCTCAGACTGTGAGCGTGCCCGAGGCGCTGGACCCTCGGGTCAAACCACTGTGCGGTTCGAACAGCGATCGAGCGCAAAGGAGTTGTTACATGATCCTTGATTCGTGAGTCACGGATATTGTGGTTCAAAATCCACAACTCGGAATCCAAACGGATTGGAAAAGTCCATAACCCTAGAAATTCGAAGACTGGTCAGCTACCCCACCAATTTTAGATTCCAACCCCAGTGCATTCACGATTCACAAACACTCCATCTCGTATCCTTGGTATCACTCGTCCTCCCCCGTCGCACCGGCACCACCGGTTTGCACCGGATTACGTCGATTCCGGTTGAATTTGCGCAAAAAGGAACGCCTGGCGTAACGAATTGCGTCCGAGCGTTTCGTCGGATTCGAAATCGAAATCGCCTTCAGCCTCGTGTAACAGCGCCTGAAAGAGGCTCGGAGCTCGGCGCGTGCAGGACGTGATTGTGTCGCGTTCCTCCCCTCTCCACGAGTATCCTTCTTTCTTGCGGATCGTGCGTCTCCGTCTCGGTGAACGGTGCCGAGGCTCTGCGTCTCCCTCTTTGGCGGCACCTCTCGCCACTCATCCTCTCTCTATCGAGCTCGGCACTCTCGCAATATCTTTTCTTTTTGCCATTCTCCCCGGCACTCGTTGCTTCTCTTTTCCGTCGCCGCACATTCGCGTTCTCCGCGTTGGAAGAAACCAAGCCAACGGCTCCCACCGCCTCCACTCGGAGGCTGCCAGAGTCGAGCGCTCGTGCTGCTCGAACTGCTCTTATTAAATCTAAAAGTCAACCAATGGTCATTCGTGAAGGAATGACCGAAACAAGAGCAACAAAGCCGCGCAGGAGTTTCGTCCCGAGGGCCGCGGTCGAATTGCTTTTCAACGGAAACCGCGCGGTCTTTATTTTTTACGCTTTTGCGAAAACAATTCGACGCGGCGGCCGGCGACGTTGTTGCCGGGAATAAATCGATTAAATTGCTCCTCGCGGTGTCCAGAAAAAGCGTTTACTGCGGCCTCGTCGGAGCATGCGCCGCGCGAGCGAGACGAAATTTTTGCGCGCGTGTTTGACGTTCGCGTGACGCAATACCAGCGAGTGTCAACGCGAGATTAAGAGCCGTATCTGCATAAACTCTCTCGGCGAGTCCGCGCCGGCTTTATAAAAGTTGTAAACTGTCCGCGCGTCGAGTCCGTTTCATTCTTTCCGCGTAAATTCGTTTTGTTTGCGTCTGCCGCGCTGACAACGCGATGACGTTAAAAATGTATCCGCGGTTTTTCTTGTCCCAGCGCAATAAGGACGAAAGGAGAGTTTGGAATAAAACCGAGTCCGTATTTCATTCGGCTTGAACGCATTTGACGTTCGCAGGATAAAGTGCGTGTACCGCCGCGCGGAATATCTCGAATGTCTCAACGGGGATAAAAAAGAACGCAAGCGAGGGACAAGCTCACGCGTGCTTTCTCTTCGACGCGGGACTTGGCAAAAGTCAAGTCTCGCGGTTTGCGGCGATTATCGTAAAGTCAATAAAGGACGAGATATCAACAATTCGTGGTGTAACTTATCAAGTTCGTTACTCGACACGCCGCGGTTGAAGATACTACGATAAAATAAACGGACCGATCGGTTCTCCGCTGTCAAACCACAAAACAGTAAGCTCGCCTTATCGGGCGGTTGGTCCCGACGTGATATGATGTCCGTAGATCTAACGATAGTTACGCTGGCGTTGCCGGGAGTGCGAGCGGGCGAGTCGCGTGGCTGGAATGCGACAACGCTTGTGCGTCAGGTACGCCGGAGTCAAAGAAGCAGAACGAGACGGCACAGAGTCGTGAGATGGGCGTGCTTCGAGAATTTTAATTCTGACGATTTGATATGAAAGAAACGAATAAAGCAAATAATTGCGCGCATCGCGACGACAATGTGAGTTTTATGGGGACAACTTCGGGGAAGCGTCGTTGTGTTTGCGTTGGAGAAAAAAAATGTCGGCCTTTTGCACACGGCAATGACTTTATCAATGTAACGGCGTTTTGCGTTTAAATAATCGAAGATATATCGTTTTACGTTGTTTTTGTCAGGGGGTAATTTATGATCCGAATGTGTCCAAGTCTCGAAATACGGACCAATTGTTTGTGTGCAAATAGTCGGATTGCGATGGTCAATTGGAATATTGCGAATATAATCTTCAATAAATAATATGATTATATATGTATACATATTTATATATAAAATATTGTTTTTTTTTAATACATCTACTCGAAAGACTTTATAATTCCTGTTTCAAAACTTTATTAACGAATTATTAATAAATAAATAAATATCTAATCAGTTTGTGATCTTGACGCTTGATCAACAATCATCGTTATTAATCAGTAATAAAACGCTGAACAATGATGTTTTTGATTGACTCAATAATACACGACTTTGTTGTTCATACAAAACAAGAGAATTAAACGTCCGCTTTGAACGACTATGTCTCGGTCTCGTCGCAATTCGATGTTCCCCAATCAATTATATGCTACACGGTAAGGCTATGTTTCTTACATCACCATCTCAGCAGCACTGTTCAATAAGAATGGCAAACTTAATTACGGCGATATATAGCGTATGAGGCAATCGGCGCAGCCCGCGACATAATCTGCGGCGCGCCATGCGCTCGAAACGAACCGATTTGCATACCGAAGTGTCGGACTTGGGGCTCGCTCCCTTTTTTTCGTCGCACTCCTTAACAAATATTATTTTATAGCACGGGCGGTACTTCGCATCAGAAAAATTATAATTTACACACGGGGGCAGCTTCGACAACGCGGACCGCGCGAACGCAACATTTGATTGCATTTTATTAAGCACCTTAATCAACCTACATATATATGTTACCACTTGATAAACTACCTTCGTCGTAACTACTTTTATCACTCTTATTTCAGTATGTTTAATTGCCAATAAATATTTGCGATAGGAAGGAATAACCGTCCGTTTGTTATAAAGTTCATTTTTTATTTGACTTCATTGTCAATATTATCGATAAGGTTCCATATAAATTGCGCTAAAGTGAATAAAATTTAATGTTTATGTAGAAAATGAACATAATTTTATTCGCGCGTGAACGTAATACAAATATTAACTTTTTAAATTTGTCCGTCAAATTTATAGATTTCGTAGTTAAAGCTGAAACCCGTAAGAAGCTTTATTTTATAACAAATTGCGATATAGAAAATAGGACCGTTTAAATATCATCGTATTAAAACAAATTTGACGCGACAAATAAAGTGCCGACGGGTAAATAAATCGCTAAAACATTGGTACGAAAGGTGCCCGAGGCGAAATTTTTGTCCTACATTACCCCTACAGAACCTTCATTAGCACTATTTAAGGTATTATTTAAGGTAATATTAGGTCCGTTTTAAGACCTATAAGACCTATTTAAGACCTACATGATTCAAGAACTTTTCCCAAATAGACCCTACATAAGTGTTTCTATTGTTAAAAACGGAAATTTTGGCCATTTTTAGGGGCTAATTAGGTCTTATTTTTATAGAATTTCGATAACTTATAGGTGATAAGAAGAGTTTAAATTTCACCTCGGGTGCAAAATAGCTTTTATCGTTCCTTTAGAAAGTACACTCTTCACTTAGATAATTTTCAAAGTGCAATATTCTGCGCACTGGCAAACTCGTTAACTTTATTATTAACTCAGGACTGCAAAAATGGGAGTAATTAATGATGCGGCTTAATTAGAAACAGAAACTTGCCACGATACTCATTTCAGATCCAATCATGCAGTAACATCTCAACTCAACATGTCGAAAAGTATTGAATAAATCTGATTTATGTACCGATAAGGCGCATATGGGCCAAGCTATATTGTTGCCGTTACAATAGCGAAAGCGACTGTACCGTGCGTGCTATCGGTTGCGCTTTCGCATAATGTGTCATAAATAGGCGACGCGCGCAACGCTTGCATGCTACGTTGAAACAATAACCATTGTGGTGACATGTTCTGTTTATAAATAAGCTCTTATAAAACCAAGTGAAAGAATCGCGTATACATGCGCAACCGCCAAATTTTTACCGTCGACGCTCTTGCCAGACGCTGCACGCGCATCGTAACACTTTTAACGATGAGTTACGGTCGCAGGTGATCCAATCAAAATCGAAATTCATCAAGCTTAAACGTGTCTTGGTAGGTATAATCCCGGCGTCTACGAAATTTCGTTTTTTGCACGCATTTGTTCACAATTCACCTACATTCGATAGCGCATTCAACCACTTAAAAACCGTAAACTCCGATAAGAAGCGTTTTCAAATTAAACGGGGATTGTAAATGCTTATCCGTTATTCACAGACGGAATAAGAAGAAGCTGCGAGATTAAAAGTGTAATTTCAGTAGCATAAGGACAAAAACGGGCGTTATTACTTAAAGGCACAATTAGGCTCGGCGCAATTGCTGCAAAATTTTTTACGCAAAAAGAACCGTTCTCCATCCAGACGGAATAATACTTCCTGGTTAATTAAAACTATACCGATTCGGTTAATTAAGTCGGGCTTTTCTTTTTCCAGAGACAATCAAGGTTAACAATAACGGATGTCAACAATAACAATAAAAATGTAAATAATAACATCGTTTGTATACAAATATGTTATTTTGAAATTTTTCAATTAGTGGTTGAAGGTCAAGGTGATGTTTGTTTATTTGCTCGTAATGTCAATAATGTCAACAACCTCTAATGGAAACCCGCTTGAACCCTATCGGGGTTAGACTGTATCATCAAAGTTTCGCACAAATACGACGAGGTGTTTCAGATTGAATTCTTCAGTGAACGCCATTTATCGACGTATTGCGGGTCCATTAATTTTCACAGAATTATACCAATTTGCAGAGAAGACGACGTTCGTAGCGTGTAAGTTCTGGACCTGTGCTTCTTCCTTTTCGCGTGACACTTATTTTTCTGATTGTCGCGGGGTATAAAAGTGACAGTGTCCCACGCACCTCCTCGTCCCACGTAGAAACCGTGTGCCTTGTAAACCGGAACATGTAATAGTCCGTATCACGTCTGTGTACCGGACTTCGTGGGTTTCCGGATACACTTACAATAATATGATCTACTTTTGTGTAGGACGAGCGTCCTTTGTTACTCTCGCTCGTTTAAAGCTTCTTCTAAATCAGCATCTCAATCTCCTGCTCCTCCTCTTTTGACTAACCGTAATCTGGAAACGGCGTTCGTATACAGATATACGTATCTTAAATTGTGGGAGTGGTATCCTTTCACGGACATTAAAGGATGGTTTACGATCCTTCGCAGTTTTCGACCTTGTTCGCCGAGTAAAGGTCACACCGTAAAGCGCTCGAGCTTAGTATACGTCGGGTTTTATTGTCTCGCAAATAAGACTTCTCGCGAATCTTGGCCGTTCCGTCAAGAACTTGAAATTCGAACGACGACGATAGTTCGAACAATGCATGGATTCATCCGTTCCTTTAAGGTCAACATAATTGGACGGAAAAAATTGCATTTCTAATGGATTTGGCAGAAATATAAAATCAATCAACACCCGTACCTTGAACTAGCAATTGGGTTCATATTAATTACACGTCCATTACATACTTCTCTTTCAATGCCATTTCGATTGTTCAATTACAAATTCAGAATACTAAACACGCATATACAGTTTTGTATTACTTTTACTGAAAGCCTGTTTAATGCGTTAATTTATAAGCCCGAATGATCTACCGGTATGGATAAAATAAATAACGATCTCCAAATAAGTCGTGCGTATTCGTTTGTGCCATATTGAGACGAACAATAGTTACGTTTTAACTTACGCAGCTCAAGGCAGATCGAACTGAATGAAATCCCGAGTGAATGGTTGTGCAAAACTTACTTATTCTCTGATTCATTTTACGTCAATGAAAAGCCACCGCGTCGCAAACGGAGATTAATATTCGCGATACGTGACCATCGAATGGTGACTCGCTTCCAATGGACAATCACGTGGTCGTTAGACCCGACGTGCAGAGCCACATTCTTGGAAGACCTCAGAACAAATATACATGTGCGTCACGTTCGCACCGATATCGTAATGCAAAAATTAACTAAACGAGCGAGCAACGCGTTGCTCCATTGTTGACTCAGTTCATTTAAATCGCAGAGAATACTGCGCGAGACATGGAAATAACCGATTGGGAAATTTCGCGTGAATCATATATGTTACTCCGTCGGCGATCTTTTTGAATTCGCTGCAGGATAAATATATATAAGCGTTGAGGAAAAAAAAAAGGTTGAGGTGAAGATGAAACCAACCGATAGCGCAATCTTAATACGATCTGTCGATCGTGGTTTATTAATACGGACATAATAAGAACAATTATGGAATGTTCGTAAAATCTTGAAAGCGACGCTCGTTTCGTACGAGTGTCGCCGAAAATAAATTACAATTTCCTTTGCGTACCACTTTAATTAGCTAATTGCGAGCGTACGGCGTTTACCTCGCGGTCGCGCACACGCTCCGGGCAGAGAAAGTAAATTGTAAACACGATAATTTAAGTCGGGATTGCGCGCATTTTGTTACCGAACTGCGTTTACGGCGTGTCCAGATGCGCCGCGGTATCAAACTGTCGTGATTACCGTAATTAAAAATTGATTAACAATTTTTATCGAGCGCACACACCGCGCGTACAAATTGTGCCCCGAGTCGTGCGATTTCTAGTCGTAAACAATCGGGAATACGCGCGGGATGTTTGGCACCGTGTAAACCGATCGCCTAAAAATAATTCGACGCTTTCGCTGAAACATTTACCGAGAGAATAATATACGTTTACGTTGATTTCGGTTTGCGAATCGCTCGACTCGTCCCGAGTCAAGTGACGGTGTTTCCCGTCATTCGTGTATTTCAGGATCGATATTCCGCAGTGTTTCGAAGCAATCGCGATGATAATTCTTATAAACAACCGCCGACGGTTCTCATACTGCTGGTAAAAATATGATTAACGCCGTGGCGTTGCTTCATTAAATTATTCCTCGAATTTGATTTTTTTTTCCCGCGAAACAAGTTCGGTCAATAATTTTCTTCGCAATCGTAATTTCCCAACCGGCGCTGATAAAATCAAACTTCATCATTAGCGCTGCAAAACTGTTCATTTGTCAAAGACTGGTTCTAGGAATAAATTCTCGAGCGGGATATGGAGTAATTAATTAATATCGAACATTATTATCAAATGAACGTTCCGTGACAAAAATGACGCCTGTAATTAAGCGCGCAAAAAACTAATTGCAATACGACACGTTGCGCGACAACTCAACTTGCGCCGAATTAATCAAGAGTCTTCTGTTTAGAGCATTGCAATTAACGGCGCCGATTGATGAGTCCGCGCACGAATATCGCAACGATGACACGATCGTTTTTACGGTAGTGAGAAACGTGTAGTCTAGCATTAGGTGTGGCCACAGAAATCTTTGATAAGTCGATTAATCGCGAACGCGCGTGACTCAGCCATTGCCACCTAGATCCGAGACTTCGCGTCATCATCATATGGCACGCGTTGACTCATGTGCGTGGGCACGGAATGCGAAAAGCGTGCGTACGTTTGCCCGTACAATTGAATAGTAGACATTCATGGTCCGCTGCTGTCATTAAAAATGTCAAGACTTAATTCGAGACACTCGAGGCGCAGCGTTATTATGAGATGAATTATTGTTCGCGAATTGAAAAAGTTATGCACAATTGTGTTGTTGTGTGTTTGTTAAATTATTGTTTAAGAATTTCTCACTTAGACTGTAAATCAATTTCAACTTAATCGTGATCTTTATATTTTTCAATACGATTGTTTATAATTTGATAAATAAGGCTCGAGAAATAAATTAGTCTTTGTGGTATTTGAAATGCGCCGCGACGCTGACGCTTGCAAATGCCAAGTGCAGTGTAATGAATTCAAATCGGTGATAAAAGGTTTATGCGTTTTTACGTCTTATTAGTATAATTTTTTCAAGGAATGAATGGGCGTTTTTCTTACGTAGAACAAAATTTGATAAAAAATAACTGGTAGTCATCGGGAAGTATTATTAAAAAAGAAGTAACGATTAGAAGTTAAAGTTGACGTTTACGTTAGAAATTACCGAAATATAAGTGAATGTTTATACTGCATGTTTGTAAACAATACTAAAAATTGCATCAATGTTTACAATAAAAACACGGTAATTTCTATTTAACTCAACTTTTGTTTTGTCCGTAAATTACTTTGTTTTGAACGATATTAACTGAACTCCCGGTAAATTTCAGCCGAATTGTTTTTGTTGAATTAAGTAGAAGAGATAAACAAAGATAATAAACATATAAACTATTATTAACATTCGACTCATTATATGCTTGCCCAGAATATTCAACTAACCTTTATCCAGTCACTTTAAACGCTCCTCGTTCAAAGTGAAATTTCCAATTCAATAACATACAAAATCAGTCTCAAAACGGTACTTTTGCGACCATAATTACAATTATGTTCAACATTTCTTCCCCGACATTTCAACGCCTATTCAAAGATTATCGAACATTATCTTCTAAAAGCATATGTCACGGTATTTGATTCGCATACCACGCAAACATAACAGAGATGTGCTGGTTATATATTTAAAGCTCCAAAATACGATATGTAATGTTTGATGTAGTAATGCGAAAATCATATATTATTCTAATAAACCGATTTGTTTTGCGCCAACCCGATCGTGAACCGAACGTGTACTTGAACAGTACTTGAAATGACACCATTTTCGTCACTCGGCCTGCATAAAAGCAAAAATAAATTGTCAACAATGCACAACTTGAGCCCACCGAACGAGCTTATTTAAGCTAAAATTACCCAGATGTATTTATCATCAACTTCGGCAGTAATTTGCACATTTACATAGCAATCCTTCGTTAAGGCAATTGCGAAACCGTGTTACTTGGGCCAATTTCACACGGTCGCATAGGAGTATGACACGATAAATTGAGCTGATTGGATCGAACTACCCATGAATTCCCCCTTTGGCATTATTTACGACGCCGGTTACGCCGTGGGGTGTACACACGAATATCTATCGCCGTTGGCATACATTAGTGACGCTGCGCAGGGGTTAACACCATCGCATCGCGGATAAATTTATGTCCCGACGCAACATCAAGCTTCTCTCGTTAATTGCAGATTCTTCTGCTACCATAAGTGGTAATTCAAGCTGCAGGAACATCGGCCAAATTACACATCTTGTCAACCGCGTACGGCAAAGTTACGAGTACTTACGATTTCGTACGAGCGAAAGGCTGAAAAGAAGCGCGTCAACGAGCGACAGTGGGAAACCTTTGAAATTAGTCGCTTATTGGTTATTAGTCGAACGCTTGATTGTGCCAGTCGAAGGACTTTTACAATGCTGTTGAAATGAATTTATAAATTTCGATGTGGAAGTTTAAAAGTTCGCGTCCAAGAGAGGGTTAACGCTCGCAGGTGTGTTGTTCTAAACAACCATAACTGATACGCGTTTATTGTTGTAATAATAATTATAATAAATATCATAGCGCATAGATAATTTTTTACCCGTTTCTTCTAACAGTACAATTTCTATTGAGTTTTATCGTTATTTAAAGGCACAATTTTAACTGACCTTGCGCAATGAAAGTTACTGTTACGCGCGATCGTAAATACTTTTAATCGTAAATATTTGATCAAATGTGTGCCGGTGAGTTTTCGTTGTGACCACGTATTTGCTCGACGACAAAAGATCGGCTTATAATTTATATGATAATTCAAGTTATTGCTTATTACATCTCACCGCATTAGCCGCCATTAAAATTGTTCAACAATCTGCGCATCAACGTAATTGTGAAATATACGATCGCGCGAGTGTTTCATAAATTTTCTGATTTTATTCGTCATTAGAAGCCAAAGTTCATAAGTGAATTCCGATGCTTGATTTTCAATTACATTCAATCGTCGTTGGAAATATTGAAAATTTATTTTCGGAGCGCTGCATGCACCACTGCGAATGGGTTGCCTGTCAACAGGAGCGTGCAGCGTAACTGTTGATGAAATGTTCAGTTTGCTCGCAGACGCCGTGAAATTATGGTATTGCAGAAATTTGTAAAATATATATATAAGAGACGAATATAAATTACAGACTTTTTTCATTACTGATGATTTCGTAAAAAAACGATAATCTGTTTCATAATGTTCGTAGGATTTTAATATGAATTTATGATAGCGTGTGTAAGGAATGAAGATTCAAACTTTAAAGGTAACAATTTCTACGCTTTTTAAAAGGAACACATTATGAAAGCACAAAAATCTCATATTTTCACAGGATATTGATACTCTGGGCAATCACGAAGACGTGAGATAAGAAAGCATAAATAGCTTATACTCATTGATGATTAGATTTCATCGTTATTACGACAACGTCAACGTCTTCTGGAAGTTGATGATCGTGGTTTTAATGAGGATCTCAGTGGAATATTTCATAGTTCACGATGCCATGTTGAACTTCTCATCGTCACCTGACAAGACTTTCGATTCCAGTGTCAGGGGGTCAAAATCGTTTCGCTTAATTTACATTCTGCATAAACGTTCGATTGCAATTTAAAAGTAACGGAATATCAATATGAAAAAAATATTTTATGACGTTCAATTCTCTGTATCAACAAGTTTTATAAGATATCGTATTATCTATTAGATTTGAGAAATTTCCGTAGGTCTGCGCGTGACATAAAGAAAGATTAAATTTGCAAGTACATTTTATGGGAATATTTTTTAAGGAGTTTAATTTCCAGGACGAATATTTTATTAATTCAATCATAAATCAGTAAGTACGTATAAAATACTGACATATTTGAAATTAAAATGATTATACGCTAATAATTAATCAAAGCAAATTATAGTTATAAACAAATATTGTTAGGCATAATCGAGTTATAATGAAACTTTGAAACCAATATTAGAAAAAATATTATTTTATCATACAAATATAATTTATCATACTGTATCATAGTACGAAATAAATATATACATTCAAGCGATATAAAATACAAGCACCCATATTATATTAGCATATGTAACTTATATATAGCTATATGACAATATATAAATTTATAAACTGTAATAAAGAAATATGACTTATGAGTTTCTGTTGAAAACCATTAAAATTATTTCAATTGAATGCTAATCCAAAACGATTCTGTCTACATAGCCATCATGTATATGTATCGATATTCTTAATATTATAATTTAAATTTACATTTTATAAATTTGTATTATTTATATTATTATTTCAACATTTTAAACAATAAATAATAACTCTGTTTAATTAAAGAATTATTATATTTATAAAAAAATTGTATACAAGTTTTTTCCAAAAGTCATTATCATATCACATTTTATACACAACAAAAA
>JABFQC010004310.1:0-12832 GCA_022817085.1 Psilanteris sp. ZL-2020
CATTTATTACCATACTGTATTGAAATTAAATTGAGACATAACATCTTTGACTGCATTTCTATAAAGTATGGTAATTTTACACGGAAAATATAGAAATTTTTAGGTATACTTTTTTCTCCGTGTATGCCATAGAAAAACTGTAATTTTCTGTATT
Source organism: Psilanteris sp. ZL-2020 (assembly GCA_022817085.1). Classification (NCBI taxonomy): domain Eukaryota; kingdom Metazoa; phylum Arthropoda; class Insecta; order Hymenoptera; family Scelionidae; genus Psilanteris; species Psilanteris sp. ZL-2020. The sequence goes on from JABFQC010004310.1 coordinate 155, forward strand.
GTTAATGCCAAAAGCACAAAAGAAATAAGGGCTTTAATAAAATAAACTGTAAAGTCTGGGCGATTAATCACATAACGTTATTGATTCAAATTCTAAAAACTTTAGAACGATTATTGTTTCACTTTATAAGGATTACATATTGTTGATAATTGTGCAATTTTGCAAATTCTGATACTGGCGTACTGTTAGATATTTACTTACATAAGGTTTCGTGCAAAAGTTTCGATTCTCGGTAAAAATAAAATGACGTCACGAATTTGCGATGCACTTTGCAACGGATTATCGGTTGCAGCCACTATCGGTCGACTTTATTTTCCGATCTTAGCGAACGGTTGTTGCTCGTTGCCAACTAGATCCTTGAAGACCATGGGCAACAATACCAGTCGGCTGAAACCGTCACCAGATTTGCGAGATAGCAGAATAATTGACTTGTAATAGGGTGGCCATGTCGCGCCAACTGAGACCTTATTGACAGTGTTTTTTTTAAACGAATTTTTTTAGATATAAAAATAATAGGATACTTCTTAATATTGTAAATATATTACGTGTATTTTGTCCCCAAGATTATGTAATATACAGAGAATCGCGAATGCAGAAATAAAATACAGTCCATTTTATTCGATATTTAAATGGAAATATGTCCGTTTGAAATATGTGAGGGAGATTTGATGTAATTATATAATACTACAATCTGTATACGATAAATTAAATTATATATATATTTGTATATAAAAATTTATATAATATTATTTAATATTCGTTACGAATAATTAAATACTAATTTTAACTTAATTAATAGAGAGCTTTTTAATTGAGCTTAAAATTTATGTTTATTAAATCACTTGTAGATTCAAGTCTTCCTAAATATAATTATAATGTGCAGATTCGAAGTTTAAAAATGTATTTTATCATAACGTACAAAACATAACGAGAGAATTAATTTATATAATCTGGAAGTTTAACTGTTTTATATTATAATTTAATTTAATACAATTATATATTTATTAATAAAATTGACAAGTTTATTTGAGAAGAATAATTTTTGTAATAAACTTGGTGATTTAATTAATAGTATACATTAAAATAAATGAAAAATCAAATGACCTCAAATATTCCTCAAATATTTTTTAATAATAAAAGACATAAAAAATCATAACTAGGTTTTAGTTTTATTTTATTAAAATCGACAAACACTTTGACTATTAATTGTAAAGTAGAATATAAAAAAAATACGTTCGTGGAATTAGAACTTCATAAATGTAACTAACATGACTAATTTCACTTTATTTGTTCTAGCCACTTAAGGGTTGTTAAGCAGATCTGCTATTGTTTCGTGTCTTCTATCTGAAAATGCTTGTGGGCGAAGCGGAACAATTACAAAGCTTAAAGAGAGCAATAAAAGTTTCGTTAATCGCATAACGTCATCACAATTTCCACAATTACCACAAGAAGTAATCAGTAAAACAAGTGGTTTACATTCATTTGACTGTCTATATATCTTTTTCTATTCTTCTTCCTTTGTTTTAAATATTATTTCCTTTATATTACGGTGAAATTAAATATGATATTAAATATAACTCTTATTTTATACGTACTTACGTACTTACATTAAATCTTTTATTATACATCCACTTAATTAATTTCTACTATAGTATACGTATAATATATAGTTTAAGATAAAATAAATATGCATTTAAATTGTCACGTGTAAATTTACGAAACTTGCTAATAAATCCACGATTCACAAAGTCTTATATCATTTACTTTAATAAACACATATTATTGCGACTTTTGGTAAGCTTTGATTCTATTTTCGTATACCTTAAAGAATTTTAAGCCGATTTGGCTTGACACTCGAGATAACGCTAATAGTGGCTTCTTGCCCGCAAAACCAAATCTCATAATCCGTGTACTCATTAATTTATAAGCGTCATTTGTATTCTAGTCATCATTTGTCCAAGATGGCATCTACTCCACGGCAAATTAAATTGTCAATCATACTCCAGAGACTACGAGTGCCAATTTTCGCCACATCTGTCTCGATCTTGCTTTCTTACACATACGGAACGAGCGGTCACAAGTCTTATACGTGCGCTTCGTTCGACTTGCCTCTAAATTCAATGCACCCTCAATCTTTCCAATTTGCTATTCTCTGAAAATGGATTCTGTGCTATCTGTTTAAGCTTTTTCCATTTTCGACACGATCTTCGGAAGCTTCTCCGCGTACTCACGAATGACAAAATTCTGTGAATCCTGTGGGTGTATTATTTTTGGATGCATTTCAAAGAGTGTGTTTTATTATCCGCAGTTTCTTCGCGGAGAATCTTTCAGTTTTGTATTTCTCGCGCGTAATTAATTCCGTCCAACTGAATCGCGTTCGTAATTTTATACCATCCCTTGTTATCCCGCGTTTTGTTTCGCAATTATAAATAATTATATCGTATTGGTTCCGAAATAAACAACCAAAAATTCGTCGACTGGGTATCTACGCAGTTTCGCAGTCCGCTTGCGTAAATAAAAATTCAAATTGATGGAAACTCTGCTTAGGTTTTCAAAAGACTCTAATCGCCCGCATCTTACCGCAATATCTTATACTATTTCGCGATTACAGCTCCCTTTTATTTTGTTCTCAAAAGAGGGCTACTTTAACTTTGTACGAATAACCCCTATACACAAAAGACACTCAAATAGCCAGTTTGTAGAGATACATATATGAAGATAGTGCACTGTAAGCACGTGGGCGATATACGGTTCAACGTTGTGTAGCTTGTACCAGCATTACTTGACGTAAATTGTAACAAAACGTTATGTTCGATGGAAGTGTAATTCAGAACGTGTCTTAAATATTCATGAACTTTATATATAAACAATCATTGGACTACATTCCAAGTGTGACATCCGAATTGACGATGCAGCTAACGAATTTAAATTGTTAAATTTTGTAAAATAGAGTGTTTCAAACATAAAACAATATTTTCTTATTTTACGTCTGACAAGACGTTGTAACATTTTTCTCACGACGGCTGATCAATTTTTATAAAATTACAAAGAAGATGTGAAGCCATTTTTACGTCGCCATATAATTTCCGAATCAAAATATTTTATGTCCTTTTTTATTACTTTTATGTTTATTCGCGATGCATGCATACTCACCTTTAATCTCCTTTGTTGAAAGTTCAACATGCCCCATTGTTCATAGCAACACATTGTTCGAAGCGATCACATCGATCAAAAGCATGTTGGCTAACTAAAAGAATAGAAGTATTAACGAAATAATTTTTAATAGCTTTGATTGACCTAAACAATAAATTAAACTGCATATAACATTCATAATTGACTACCTGCGCGGCCTTACAGAAAATAAGGCTCTCATAGGCGCGTTAAAAAAGAAAATATACGTTATTGAAAAGTAATCTCGTACGATCAGCAGGGAAATTAATTTCCAACGACACGCCGTTCCAAGCGTAGCAGCCTTTCTTGACGGGACACAGAAACTGTTCCATAAATGTCAGTTAGTGGACACCGCGGCGGCACACAATACGACATACAGCGAGTACAATTAATAACCTGTTTATCGCACTCGCGATCAGAATAAATTAATGTCTCAATTTTTGGACGATGTCGATCGATTAATAATCAGCCGTGTATCGGGTTTACGCGCGTACAAAAATCGCGCCCAGTAACTTCCTAGTGTCTGTCTTATATATATATATATATGTACAATAAGAATAATTTTGCTCGCAAATCAGCGCGCTATCGGATTTCGTTTTCGATAAGTTCTCGTTGACTTTACTAGAATCGCTGCGTCCACCCACGTCAAAAGATCGCAATTTAATGGCAAGAAGGGACACAACATCTCCGAGGGAGATGCGCCCGAGTTCGCATTCGAGGATGACTCAGATATCCTAGTAAAGATTTATGCGTCCCTCATCCACGCTATAAGTAAACGAATTTCCCTTCACTCGGTCGCAACTTCCTAACATCGCCGGGCATTAGAGCTTCGTATCTTCTTCTTCTTCTCCCCGCCCACTGATACCGGCACACAAAAGCCTGACGATGCCGCGAACACATACATGACTGACCACGGCTTAAATTGTGATAACGACGCGTCAATTATGTTTCTTGCCTATTGATCAGTTTATTGCTTCACATACACTGTTAGATACCGCGTATTATTATATCGGCTCCCTTGGGCTTTTATTATGTTTTGATGTTTCGTTAGCAAGTGCTTTGATCTATTATTGTAACTATGCGCGGAGATTCACTTTATTCGTCGCTCGCCATTATATGATTTGTATTATGGCCAGTGCACGTCGATTTGCAACGCAATTGAATCGTATTCTTATAATCGGATTTGTGAACCTATGAATTAATTGAAACGCTTGTATATCGTTATTATTTATGGCATCGGTGTGAACTTGTCCGACGCGACATCTTTATTTTGATTATTCACTTTCGGTCGATATAAGTATACTACATGGAATTCGACGTCGACTGATTAATTGATAATCAGCTGGAAATAAGCCGAGCGACGAATTAATTATGTAAGCACCGAGTAGATAATGATCCGTCGTCATTCAGTTTTACAAGCAAATGATGATGTAAAAAGCGCGCGGACACGGGATGATGACTTTATACTTCTGTTTTCCCTGTTTAGAGGAAAAGCAAATAAATCACTATAAAGTACTACTTAAGCAGTGCAATCAAGAATGTCATTTTTTGTGCCGCGCTGAATGTTATAGATTGTACCGTAGTAACTTGCTTAGGATAAAATTAATCAAATATGACAATCGAAGGAATGAACAATCAGAACTGACAAACAAGACGGATATCGTGGTCCAGATATATAATAGAAAGCAATTTTTCTTTATACGAAGCAAATGAAAATAGAGTAATTCATCAACGAAATAAATGTAATGCTAAATTGTGATGTAAATTAAGTTGTAATTTAAATGAGGCGTCGAAAAGTGTGTTACGTGTTCCTATATATATACAGATAACAATGTTTTAAATAATTGAATCGAAATTAAAATAGCTTTATACCGAACAATAATAATTACTGTAATATTAATATTGCATTTACTTACTCATTGCAACGATGAAAAAGCTTTTAATTAATTAATAACAACTCCTGAAACATGATTTAAGTTTCAGTTTCGTCCTTCAATTTAATAAAGTAAAATTTTGCATAACAGCATCATTGCATTAAAGATTCAAGAATGAAAATTTAATTCCTACAATTATCATTTTGGTTTAAGAGCGACGTTAAATGAGATTTCGTAATTACTTTCACATCATGTCTAATGTTTTATTCGTAGCCTCTAGCTTCCTCCTAATCGACTCGATGATGCTCAGGAAGCGCAAGATTTCAGCAAAAGAGAATCGAGAGATCTGAATCATGGATTCTCTCGGGACGACAGCTACTTTGGTGGCGTAACATCTGGAAAGGCGCGTAATTTTCAGTCGTTGCTGTCACCCGGCGATAGAAACAGCGACGTGAAGTAGGGTACACAGAAGAAAGCCACGTACACTTTCAGGCTACGAAAAGCATTTGCATTATTGCAAATTTATGACTATGCCGCATTCGTCGACGAAACCTCCCTCCTTAAGTAAATGTATAATGCATTATATCTTTCCGGTAAGTAAATCAGCGTTAGCCAAACTTGTAAAGATATTTGTTTCGAAAATGATATCTGTAAGGTGACGTGTAAAAACTTTGACAATTCTTTCTTTAAGTCGTATTAAAACTTGTAATCGTATATTATTGTAATTATGTGAAATTGTTTTTGAGCTATCTCTGTTTCCAAATTAACTAATATGGAATATAAGAGAGATTATACAAATTCTTGTTGCTTTTAAATGGTGGTAACATTTGGGATATTTAGTATTTTAGTATTAGAAGTAAACATTTAAGGAACTATATATTTCGCATAACATTTGTTATTGGCAATGATTTATATTGATTGAGACTAGTAAAGCAAATAATGGGATTGCATTTTTTTATTATTGAAAAAATTGCATTTGGATTTAAATTATTCTGTTTGTTCTTTTGAATTGTTTGATAGGATTTTCGTTATCAATTTAAGCTTTGGTATATAAGTTGAAAGAATTACAATCAATGAGTTTGTAATAATATTATTTTGGATAAACTTGATTCGTAGGAAAAGAAGGATACAATATAAATAGCGTGGCGCATAAATATAAAATCCTTAAGTGAATCAATTATGTATTGTTTTAGAAAGTGTTTAAGAAGTATGCAAAAAGGGAAAAAAGAAATCACCGTTAAGAGTACAAAATGAAATAATAATAAAAATTTGATATTAAGTGGTGTTGTAAACGCATAATCATAACATAGATATTAATATCTATTACTAATTAGTGAAACAAAGAAATGATATTTTTATTAATCAATGTAATAATTTTACAGTAAGATTATTATATATTTACATCAATTTATTCATATCCAAAATGTCAATTTGGTGTTTAATAATTAATGAAACAAATATAATTGTTTAAAACTTGCTGTTTAACATTAAAAAATAAATAGCGAAATAAAAGTTAATACATAGTATGAAACACTCAAATTTATAAATTTTCATTTTGTACGTAATAATTTCCTAATAATTGTGTGGGTTATGATAATTCTTTATTACTTTTGTCAAATACATGAAAATCGAAATTTATAGTATATTTACAATTTTTAAATAGTACGATTTTGGTTAATTAAATTACACCTTACGCGTGTGTTCGTGCACTGTAAACACAAGTGTTCCGTAGAAAACATTTTTGAATGTTTTTGGAACACTTATAAGCGTTATTTTTTAAAAATGTTTAAAACGGTCTATTTGGATGTACACAAACATTAAAATTAAAAAACACTTTAATAAATAGGAACGTTTAATAAATGAATGAACCAATTGGTCGTGCAACAGTGTATTAAAATTTCGTTATATCATGCATTCCTGCTTATCACAGACTCCACTTCGTATATAAGAAAAGCTACGCAAAAGTACCCTTTCGCTAAACTCACATGCGTAGTCGGCTAAAAAGAAAAAGACTTCTAAATCAACATAATAATTCATCGAGTCGGCGCTAGTATGACTTCCAAGAATGCGCTGACTAAAGCCTGGGCTATCCCGATGTTGCGGACTCTGGCAACTTGACAAACCAATCTGCAGCGGGTGCCAAGACACCGTGTTCCTATTTGTATCGAAACAAAATGCCTTTACCTTAGAAAAACGTAATCACAGATACATTGTAGTACAAGCAGAATTATACAAGTATTCAGTCACGTTAGATCAAACGCTATCGGTGATTAATTTATACTTGTAAACGTCGCGAAAAAATTGTAATAAAAATTATCTATAAATTACCAAATGTGTCACAGAAGTATTCTGTATTTAAATTAATATATGCAAATTATTAATAAATCATTATTATTTATAATACAAATTATTTTAAGAGTAATTATTATTAATACTTTTTTCTTTTCGTGCAATATTTATATATATAATGTTCATATTTAATACTGTACAGTGTTCATATTACTCACACACATACAATATACACACGAAGAAACATATATTTTATTCTGTTTTGTATTTCTATTTAAAGTTATTAACTAGCAGTGAACTATAAAAAAATTATAAAGCTTAGCAATAGGTAAAACAAATACAATTAAAAACAAACACAAATGCTCGAAAATGAACTTACAAATGAAGTGTATTTGATCATTTGTTCTTTTTCTGTTTAAAACAATTCCACAATGCAACAAATAAAATCTTTGTCTGCAGAAGCGCGCACAAGTTGCAAACAACAAAATTCATCCGCGCTTGTCTGCTTCTATAATGAATTTTGTCTTAATTTATATACTAATACACTGTTATTACTATATATCACTAAATTCTCTAAATTCGTTTAATTCTGCAAATTAATAATACGCGTCTTGTATTCCTTTTGATAACAATTCCATTGACTACTCATTCATTTTGAACTGGGAAATAATTACATGTGTCGCGTTTCGTAATTGTCTTTTAATTAAAGTGAATATTTGAGCAAATCGCAATCCACTCATTTACGCTGAATGCACGAAAAATTCCATTTTTATGCAAAAAGCTCGCAAACTACCAACAAAACGGAAGTGAAACGTTACATCTGGCATAATGCGCACAGACGGATCGACTCTATATTTAACGCGCCCTCATTTGCAATATCTGTTGGTGTTAAAAGTTGTGGCGGAAACAACCCTGAGGCAATTGACGATAGATTTAGTGACAAGAAACACTTTTCGATTTACGCAGTTGTGGTTAGAATCTGCGCAAAATGCGCAAATGGACGTCAAAACATCGCCGGAAGCGCGTGTCACAATGATCTTAATTAACCCCGGAGCAGACGAAAGGGAGACGTATATCCGCTCAATGCACAAAATATGCGCGCACAACACTCCAAAAAGGCACGAGATGCACGCATATTACTTCGCGCATCCCGAAATACCATCATAAATCATTTTTATTATCTTTTTATAGCCAGAAATTAAGAGCTACTTCATACATTCCTGAAATAATGACGTTTCCGGTTGACAGCTTTATGGAGTTTTTTCACACATTTTGTGTTGCAAATTGCGTTGAAGGATTAATAATTATACGTAATTTAGCATAAAATATTTTCGGGCATTCTTCGATTGTCCGCAAGTATTTGAAATCCTAAAATACTCTAAGAAGTTGAAAGAATTTATGAAATGAATTTTGAGAAATAATTCTAGGTAGTTTTAAATTATTTTAAAAGTAATTTTGAAATTTAAAGCAATTCATTTCAGATTTACCATGACACTGTTCGGGTAATACGAATACGTTTATATAGTTTCATATATAGTTTTTGAACTTTAACTGTTAATAGTCAAAATATTATTACTAAAAAAAGATTACACGATGTCAGAAATTTTCTTCACAAATTCTATGAACAAGTACCATAAACTTTCACAGAAACTGTCTCCTACAAAATATAATGAAGAGAAATCTACAGACAATTGCGATAAATCATTTTAGCAGATGCTATCTAACGGTTTCGTGATTTTTGCATCATTCTTTGATCATTTTATCATTAAGAATTGAATTGACTAATCGATGACATATTAAGATAAAATTTCATCTGTGATTTGTAAATTAAAGCAGGCTTTAATGCTGTGATGTTTAATAAATAATTTATGAAGATAGACTTAATACAATATGCATGCTTATTAAACTGTCTTAAATGTTTATGTTTGAACATTATATTTTTTATATTTTATACATGTTTTTTATCCAATAATTTTGTATCTTACTTTAAATAACTTTATTTACTTCTCTAAAATGGTCATTTATTTAATGACTTATGGTAACTCATTTCAGAATAAATCATAGATTTTTGCCATTTCAAATAATATTATTACATTCTTAAAAGTAATAGAGTAATTGTATTCAAATGAAAGATCATTGGGTTAAAGATGTCAAGTACACCTTGGTTATAGTTAAGATTCGATTTAGAGGGATTAAAATCGATTAGAATGATGTATTGGAGAAAGTGAAAATTCAAGTTTCTCCAGGATATTTCCTTGCTCATCATTCGTATTGTCTATAGATGGGAAACAAATTTGGCGTATAAGTCTTGACAGTGAAAAATAAAATTGTAGTTAAACAAACATTTTCGTAAATATGTTTGATTCGTTATGCCGAGAATATTTCTGAATGTTAGTTCAATGTATCAGAGTTGGATATTTAATAATTAGAATATGTAAAGATCAGAATAATCATTACAATATATGTTTCTACAATAGTTTTATTATTAATGAACCACACAGAAAAAAAATAAATCACTATTACTAGTATATATTTATTTAGAATAGATAAACTGTGTACCTACTAATGAAACTAGTATATTGTAAGGTTATTATAAGCCAACAAATAGATTTATTTCACTTGATGTGCAGCAAGAAATAATTCTGGTTAGGCTATCTGAGCTGTTGGGTTGACTCAGCCCTATAGATTTTCTTTAGTTTGAATCTAATAATGAAACGGTTGCACATTACAAAAGATATTATTTTTATAAATATTACGGTTAATTTTTAACCATAAATAAAAATATAAAAAATAATTAATACAAAATAATTTGTAGATTCTTATTATTAATATATATATAAATAGGTTATATTCATAGACTAAATTAAAGGTTAAGATAAAATATACGAATAATAACATTATATACTCAAAAATAAATATTTCAATATTAAATACATAAACATTTTTCAATTTTATCGATTACTACTTATTAATTATCTGAAAACGATTATATATTTATTTTGATTGTTATTAAGATTCAACTGAACTGTTAGGCTGATTCAACCATACAGTTTAGCATTTATGTGAATATTTGTTTACTTTTTTCAAATTATTTTGCAAGCGTAGTTTAAATAATATTTATTCCGAAAAAGGTAGTAAGTATATAATTTATTTATATCTTTTTTTTCGTTTTAATTTCATTAGCTATCAAAAATAAACAAAGATCTACTTAATTAGATAATTTTTCTATTCATTTAAGAACATTCTAACAATTTTGTATAAAAACCATTTTCAATAACATATCACTATTTTAACTCATTGTAAATAAAACATTTAATAAATTCGTCTAATTTAAATATAATTTATTTAAACAAAATAATAATACATTTATTTGCGCAATAATACATTTTATAAATATGCAATTAAAGTTGTGTTTATCATACAATTTATAATCGTAATGCGGTAGATTTGAATCGTTAATTACCTAAACTCAAAAGATATTAACACATCACTTTAGAAATACAACAACACAAACGATAAAGTAGCTTCTCATTAAAATTCCATTGGCAACCTCCTCCCGCTTGGCTTTACTGCACTGCACCTTTGGTACTGGGATTCAAGTTTCGCACGTGACATCGTGGTGCAACTTTTCGCAACAGATATAATGAACTGGTCCCTTTGCTGCAAGTCATGGAATATTGACTTTTAAAAGCGAATCATCAGTCCGTGTCGCGAGTCTACCTGCGTACTCACAACAGCGTGAAACGAATCATCCCCATTACTATTTCGGCGTCGCTTTTTATTTCACTGTGAGAAATAACTAAACTCGCCCCGGATGTTATATGTAACATGTAAATGTTCGTTTCTCGTCGATGTGGAACTTTGTGTCACGTCCAGATGTTTTATAGGGAGCATCTATCATAACGCATGCATGAATCGCAAAGTTTATTTTCCAATGCTAACATGATACGTTGATTACACAAATGTATCACCATAACTACAACGAAAATGAAAAATTATCTTGACGTTTTATTTACGTTTGACAATAATCAAATTGCGTGTATGTTAATTCCTTACAAAGCTATTCTTTGATGTTGAAATAAAACTTCATTGGCAATATCGCAAATGCAAACAAATACCATTTTGTTGCAAATAAATCTGGCGTTTTCATGCTAAATAATGATATACTATACTAGATACGTACAATTCTAAACTTCACATTTCAAGAATACAATTTATTAAGTTTTGAATTATGAGCCCTGAATAAACGTGCGGAATTGGATATTCGCAATGTCGACGCATTTATATCAATAACATATTCTTTAAAGATATTTCCAAAGCATTCAACCCACGGACACTTTGAATTTTCCTCGTGCATAAACAAGCGAATAATTCGCTTTTTCGTCGACTACTTTCTGTTTTAGCAATTAACAATTTTATTTTATTTATGCGCCGCGTTATAAACTGGCATATTCCGGTAATCACATAAATGTTATTGTTTGAATGTTAACAATGAAAATAGTTACAAAATTAAAGATGAGGAGTAAATTTAACAATTAATAAGTTTATTCACATAAATTAGATTGTTGTAAAATAAAATTTAATGAAATTTGACTAAAACTTGTTTGTAAAGTATTAGCTTCGCACTGCCATTTCTATTATTATTATTATTTGTCCTCAATTCTAAACGGTGATGAATTCACAGTTTAGCTTCTCAAATTATTCGTTATGAAGGGCTTTGGCGCACAAAAGCGTTTTGCAAAGAAGCATGTGCGTATTGTCATATTGAGCATTTAAGACCTCTTCGATAGCAACTCGCTAGGTGGCAGATCGAGAGTTCGATAGAGACCCTTCCTTTCGCTTAATTTCGACGGAGTTGGACCGTTAAGTCGTGGAAGCTCTGAGCTAGGTGGCATATTTCTACTCTCCGCGGGGTTCGAATTGCCAGCTTTAAGCTACGAGGGGTTGTTATACGCCCACCCGCTGCCTTGCCACTCGCATATCAAGTACTCCCGGAATTCTCTGCACCGACTCTGTCTCGATCCTCTCTCTTGCACATGACACGCTGTGCACGTAACTATAGTTTACAGTTTATGGTTTATACGCATAGTTTAGTAAAAAAAATGCGTAATATAATACTCTGGTAGTGATTACAAGCTTAATAAAAGTTGATCGATATATATAATATGAAATTATAACAGAATGTGTATTGCAATTATATGTATCAAATTTAGAGTTTAATGATTATCCTTTGGAATAAATTTGGGAATATTAATTCTCAGTGAGAAACGTTAATAAATGTGCATGTTTTGGTGGAATGGTTAAGAATAGTAATTCTGTAATTTGTAAGGAATGGCTATTAAGG
>JABFQC010004311.1:0-12832 GCA_022817085.1 Psilanteris sp. ZL-2020
GTTGAAACAGGCATTGTTGCATATAACGAAGTATGAGTTCAGTATTAGCAGAAAATTTTATTTCTGATTTTAATAATAAAACATCATTCTTTAATGAACTTATTTTTATATAAATTGTTTAAATTAAAGTTCGATATGAAAGCAATGTCGGGACTATATAGATATAGAATAGAAAATGTTTTAATATAACGAAAATTATTTTCATTATCGTAAATAATGTATTTTATTCGTAATATAATTTATAAATATTAAATGAATTCAAAATTAAATATAATAATTTAAATATATATATTTTTTTACTTGCTTGGACTTATAATTAATTTAATGTGTTTTTAAGGTGAAATAGAAACCATTTGATAAAATGGTGATAATATAATCATTTATATTATAATAGTGCAAAATCAGCTGAAATCAGTTAATGCAAAAAAGTTTTATTAAAAAACACCATACATCTATATAATTCTAAAGATATCTTAAATACACGGAGAAAACGTCTTATCAAAAAATACTATATTTACTACTACACGTAGGATGAGGCTTTTAAAATACTCTTTATAATAATAATAATAATAATAATCTTTATTTATAAACCGTTGGTTTTTTGATACATATATATAATAAATACTAAATAATGTAGTAATTTTTCGTAGGATGTCTGCAATACTAAAATTCAATATAGTAAAATCTTTATTTTCAAAAACTCCATCTTACGAGTATAGTAGTTAATACAGTAATTATTGATAAAACGTTTTTTCCGTAATATTAAGTAATTACACTTTGTAGCAAATTTTCTAATAAAATATAGTTAATTTGTCTTTAAGATATTGTATTTTACACAAAATGTATAATGTTTATTCTACTGTATTTATTATACTGGTTTCTATATTATATATTATATTTATATAATATTTTAAATAATATATATATTTATATAATCTTATATATATTATATATATTTTATATAATATAATATTATATTTTATATATATTTTTACATTTATAGAAAACAACGTAACTCAGTTGCAAGAAGCGTTTTATTCCTTATAAGATCTCATTCGTCCATAAATATGAATAATGTGAACTCTTTAAAATATTACTCTTACTATTTTTATAAAGTAATTATAAAAAGTAATTTAAAAATAAAATTCCATAAAATCATAATAACGGTACACAACTCCTTTACTTTAGTTACGGAACATCTGTTTAAGAAGCGGAAAACTAATATCGTTAGTTACTTTTGTAATTCAATTTACAAAATATATATTTATGAATTGTACTGCACGTGAACCGTTTGTTTATGATTGATGGAAAAATGTTTTATTCTTTTTATTTTCAATTGAATATTAATGGATATATATAACCAAAAACTGGCAATGCATTTATTTTGCGACAACATTTCCAGGCTTTTGCTAATTTATTTATAAGTATAAATTATGTTTATTCATCGAGGTATTACGAAAATGCAAAAATCAAACTACGCTTTTGAATAAAATTCCCGTAAGATGAGAACAAACTGTATTGTCCTGTCATTATACATTTTTCAATTATGTTTAATGAAAATTCAATTCACTCATTTCCAGATATAGGACCTTAAAATTCTCATTTAATACAATTAAAATACCCAAAAATTAACCATTAATTTGATTCATCTCAATTCAATTATTTCAACACTTAAATTTATTCCAATCTAAACATACCCTAACGGATTTTCTCGTCACACTTTGTCCCTGTTTAACTGCAAACTTTATTAACAAAATTCGCAGCGTCCTCGTCGCGACCCAATTCGTCTCTCACGTTTACAAATGCTTACACGCGTTGAAACAAAAATCTACCCACACCCGACCATTATCCCAACACCATAGAATCACCTTCCGCCTACCCTCGAATCAATTTTAACCCTCGAAAGTTACAAACACAAAACACCCTAACCCCGCCCAGTCACCGCTTCCGCAACAATTTAGGAACCGACTGAAAACGACGGACTCTTCGCGACGATTAATAACGTTGCAATTGCGACGGAATACCGAAAGCAAATCGCCGCAATTTTCAATGCAGAACGTGGACCTTTCCTTTGAAATTCAAAGCAGTCGGCCACCAAAAGTGGCGACCGAAACAATCGCGTTCCGTCACAGTCGCGTACCTTTTTAGACGAGCGCAAAACAAAACGAGCGACACAAAAACGCGCGACGCTATTTTTCTCAATCGAAAGTGCTCGTCAGGTACGCGTCGTCGTTGAAATTATAAATTTAAATATTCCGTCAATTTTGCTCGCATCAGTATTCACAATGAGTTGTTTTACCTGTCAATAGACCATGTTGCGTATCAACTTTGTTATTTCAAAACGCGAACACACGTCGCGTGACTTTTTGCGCAATTTCGCGCGTCAAATTTGACACCTTCCATCGCAACCCAATTGCTTCTTTCATTTATATAAGCAATTAATGCAAGCGGAAGGGCGCCGCGATGCAAAACGCATTTCAAAATGCGACGAATTTGTCCCACTCGGGCGACGCGTCTTGTATTAATAAAAGCACAACGACAATTCGACATTCTTCGAATTCGTGTATGCATGCATTTGAATTATCCATGCACATTTTAATTTGAATACATCTGTATTCGGGAGTATGCTTATTACAGCCGCGCGGCAATGAACTATAAACGTGTCTCGCATGTCGATTCGGTAACGCATTCGAGCGCATTTTTCTATCAATCCGCGACAGTTGTAGTGCGCGCCGCCGTGCTGTAATAAGCGCGGAAGTTGGACAAGTCGTGCGATTTTCTAATTGCCAGAATAAAAGATTCCGGATTTGAATTGACTTTCGAGCGCGGTTAAACCCGTTTGCGAACTCGAACTGTCGGGTTAAAATGGAAAACGAAAAAAGTATAGTAAAGATTTACTAGATATATAAAATATATAAAATTACAAAATGGACAAAAATGTTACTAATATGATAAATTATGGTTAGAAACTTCTGAAAATATGTCAGTTATTACCAAACAAATGATAAAAAGAATGATACCGACTGATGTTTATTTACATTTTGCCCGCTTTTCTTACTGTTACTATCTAGTTTGGTAAAATTTGTAAGATTATTTTTTTCAGTGTTTATTAAATAGTTAAGGTTATATAATAGCTTATAGTTTCAGTTACAATTTGGGTTCTTTCTGCTACAATATGGTTTTCTCAATGTATGTATACATAATTACATTGTAATTATTTTATACAAATTGTTTATGGTAGAAATGTTGTTATTTATAATTTGACTGCTGAATTGATTAATTTGAATCATAATTAATTAAACTGAGAAAAATAATATAGAAAAATTACTATATAAATAGAAAAAATAGAGTATAAATGCAATAAAAATCACTATATAATGGAATAGAATTCTAAATATTCACAATAATATATTTACAATAAGTAATTTTTATTGTCCTACTATTAATATATTATATACTAAACTCGCAATATATATTTATATTGTTTTTTTAATGTTTAATTGTTTATTTACTTAAATTTACACATTCATACATATGAAATACACAAAAAATTTGTTCAAAAAGTTTACATAAAAACGAATTAATAATTATAACCTTAATAGTAATAAAATCACTACAGATCACTACAGAATCACTATACAGATAAAATCGCTTACAGATGGCGCTGCAATTACTTATAAACATATCGGTTTTGCCAATAAATAACGCCAACCGATTTAATTATAGGGAATTTTCTTGCAAACTTTTTTAACGGACTAAGAATCGTTAATCGGAAAAAAAACGCGCCGAACAAGGAGAAAACAAATGTAAATACATTTCAGTTTTTCGCGAGGTACACGATGGGTTTCGAGTTAGTATTTATTGTGAGTTACAGTCGGGAACCATAATTCAGGAAGAAACAGTCCGATGGAAACCGAAGGCGAAAATTCTTAACTATGCCGAAACAATTGATCGCGTCGAAGGAACTTTCCTTTCGGAGTTGGAAAACTATTCGGCCGACAAAAACACACTCGCAGTGTGTGCGATATGCTATCAAAACGAAGTTTGATTAAGTTCCGAATGTAATTTTATGAGGTCTAAATATATATATATATATATATATACTCTGAACAATTTTCTGTAATCCGTTATGTTGGGAAGAAAAAGCGATGTTTCTGCACAGATTAACCGTACTATTTTCAATAACTCCGATTCGCGGTCTATTAAATTAACGACGGGTCAATTCAATTCATGCTACAATGCGAACGAAATGGTTGGCGAATTTGGTCGCGTGATTGAGTACCAATTATCGCGACGGTTTGTTGACATCGCGATTCGGGGGTCACAAAACAAAAACAACCGTACGAAACAAAGACAAAAGCACAAAACAAACATTTTTCCACGATACCAAGGTCATTTATGTTTTGCTGACAAAAAACACCGTGTTTTGGTACAAGATAAATAAGGACAAGCGTATAAACAAACGAGACAAAGCTATAATAAGTTTCATAAAGGTCATTTCGGTTGTCTTTGCCCTTGCTTTCTGGAAGCCACCCTTTTCCACCAATCCTTCGAAGATTTTGAAATTCAAATCGATATCCCCGAGGGATTCATCATCCTCGGAATGACGCCGCGCGTCGCGCGCACTACGGAACCCGCGCTAATGACATTTCTATGCGGCGTAAATCCCTCGCGAGCGTGCTGTAATAATATCGCATATGCGATACGAATTAATTAAACCGCGTGCAACAACCACGTCCACGTCGACGAATTATTCAATAAAAACGTGATCGATGGCACAATCGGCGCGCGGCAAAACTGCGCTCAGTCACGGGGACGGCCTTTTTTCGTCAACTCCGAGGGAATCCGAAAGCCGCCGCCCCCGCGGCCACAAAATTCATATACCTACGTATATATATCGAGAGAAAAGAGAGTCGTCGCTCGTGGCCGCGAGCGAAAGAAACGAGACAGATGGGCGTTAGAATCAATATATACCGAAACCGAGACGGAGACGGAGAAATTGATGACCGCGCTCTGTCTCGCTCGCTCGCCCGGCCCGCAAGGCGGCACACGTGCTCGCAGTCGCTCCGGAATAACGCCGACGGATTTCACGTACGGTTTGCCGGGAATTGAATTCGGAAGAAATGACGAGCGCGAGGAAAATCGATAGCTGGTCTTTCGGTGCATAATTGAACGGCGTCGGGCGCGCGCCCAATCGATCCGCAATCGCGACCAGGAGCGGATCGCGAGGGCGACCGGATCGGTCCGGTTCGGCGGGACCCGAGCGATCGGCGACGCGCGGATCGCGCGCACTCAACAGCCAACCGAACGCACCCTTTTTGCGACGAAAACGGCGAGCAGGTCGGTGGTTCCTCTGGTGGTCGTCAGGCCTCGGCTGTAGCGCCGGCTCGGCGTGCGTTGCGACGCTCGGCGTCGGCGGAAACGCGCGGACACTCGGCGCCGCGCGCTGGAAGCCGGCCGTGCTCGCGTGCGGCGCGGCGACGGAACGCGGAATTTCGCGCGATCGACAACCAAGCGCGGCAGAGTCGACGCCGGGCGAGGCGCTTCCGCGGCTGGCTGGCGGATGACTATCGGCTCGCACACGTCTGACGTTTCTCGCTATAGTATCGTGTCTGAACCGTAATGTACATAGCCGCCGTGAGCCGAAGTGCCGGCGCGCACGGAGCGCGCTCGTGCTCTCCCTCTCGTTCCGCGCTGCCGTCGATCTTTGTCCCGACGAGTCGCGCCGAGCGTTCGCCGAATTTCGCGAACCGCCGGAATCGCGAATTCCGCGAGCCGATCCGCTCGCGGTTTTTCGTCGCGGAAAACGCGTCGACGAGTGCGCTCTCGGTCCTTTTCGTCCTTTTTCCGTGCGAATCGTTCAAGTTTAAGATGAATGATAAACGAACGGTCACCCATCCGAACGTCGTACGTACGCGAGTTTGCTTGAGGTTGCGCTGGTTGGAACGCAAATTTAGTAGGGAAAAGTGTAAATAAACATACGGAAGGTAAATAAAAACGTCCGGGATTACTGTTTGTAAATAAACGACAGCGGACGAGTTTATTTGTAAACGCGTTTGTGTTTGTAAACATTGCGAATCGGTGTCATTGGAAGTCGACAAAAATACGTTCGACGACGTTGCCATCGCGTACGTTCCTGAAAAAGAACAAAACGCGTTTCAGCCATTCGGATTGTTATTGCGGCGGTGTTAATCTTCGGCTATGTTTACGTGATTCTGCCGCGACCATGATACTTGCATGCATTATTGCTACGCGGGATGTAACACTCCGGTGAAATTGGACTCTTGAAAGTTTACGTCCCGCGAGAATTTAGAACACACATTTATCTCAAAACTTGTTGTGTCTTTATTCCCTGCGGATTGATCGTTTCGACCCTGCGAATTTAAAATTATTTCTCGTCGTGAAAATGGGATCGAGCGAGCAAAGCTTCGCGTACGATTTTGCGACTCGTTCGGTACGAACGCTGGACAGAATTAAACAAAGGCCATAACAAAGCAACGTAAACAGATGTACAAGAAATAAACAAAAACCGCGTTCAAAAGGTCAGTCCCGTTGTGTTTGCGCGTTTGTTTACGTTGCCGCGACCTTCTCGAATTTGTTCTATAAACAAACGAACCAAAACAAAAGCGGACATCCCCATATGAACATAAATAATAAACAATCACAAAGGAGGGCAAAAAGAGCAAATAAAAAACAAAAACAAAGGAAAACAAAAAAGGACACAAACGCAACAAATAAACAAATCTTAAAATTAACACAAACGAACAGACATGAACACATAAACGAGACATAAATGGCTCGCGATAAGCTCTCCTTAATAGCCGTTACAAATTAAAACGATTTCGCGAAATAAAATTTTTTATTTTCAGCTCGAACTGCGAACGAAGAACGTGTACTAGCGTACCAATCAAACTGGATGATTGCACACACGAGACAGAGCGCGAAAAATGAATTGCAGAATGTTATTATGTCAGTCATATTTATATGACTCGCTTGAATACGAGATACCAAACGAGGAGATTTGTTACATTAACGTTTCAGCGGAATCCTATAATAGAGCTTGATTCGTACGTTGTACGCGAGCCGCGAATAATTAAAGTTATTCGTTAATATTTTACATGCGAGTTATACCACATTTTCGCAGACTCCATCGACGGCGTACCTCACCCATGGGCTGAACGATCGTTAACTATTAACACATATATACGTACGCACATATAATTGAAAACAAAATGCAATCAACGGCACAACCGAACTTTATCCTTCCGGAATGCCGGCGAATTAGAAAATGAAAAACTACCGAATGAACTACTTAAATGTTGATGTCTCTCTTTTACGGCCAGATCCCCACTCCCCGGCATTGTTAGGGTAATTTTCCTAATTAGAATTTTAATATTAATTGAACGCTCTTCATTCAGAGATTGCGCTCAATATAAGGTTTTCATTAATGGATCATTTTCTTTTACGTCACAAAGCATTTAGATGATAATCACTGAAATGAAAAAATAATTTCGTTATCTGTCAATTTTAATTTAATTTTCGTATCGTTTCGTTCAATTTAATTTAATTTAAATAGAACGCGGTGTACGCTTTTTTTTTCTTTTCATTTTTCTTTTTCTTTTTTTTTTCTTTTTTATTCACACGCGCGCCATTATTTTATTGCGCATTAGCGCAACGTATTTTGTTCGTTTTACGTTCAGTTTGTTGAAATGCGAAATTTTAATTGTATAAGCCGATGCATGTATATATATATTTTCTTATTTTGATGGATTATAAATAACGACGGAATTGTGCTTATAAATGAAACTTATAATGTCTGGAAAGTCACCGCTGAAAATGGTTTCTTAATAACGAGCGACTTTATTTTTAAGCATTTTATTAGTTTTATTATTATTATTATTTATATATATGTATGTATATATATATTTCTAACGCACGTCTGCATATCTTGAGTCATGAATATATACGATTTTTCAGTATGTTGTAAAAACGGTTTAAAACTTAATATATTCAGATGTATTATAATGTATGTGTGTGTACGATTTACGGAAGAAAATTTCTGTAAGATATTAATGAAAATCCAATAAAAGATTGTTATTATTATACGTAATAAAAATGCTATGTAATTTGAATAATTTATTATTTATTTTACAACATTATGCAGTAATATTTATCGTTTTAAAACAATATTTAACATTTACTATTTGTATTGTATAATTTATGAATGTTACATTTAGTGAATTTTAAACTTATTTGTGTTAAATAATTATTTGTTTATGGATTAATACGATTTTTCTATACAAAAATATTTTATTTTTAAGACAAAATTAAAAATATGAAACTAATTTCGACGATTAATTTTTGTTCCTTTCATTAGATATTATTAAATTCATAATAAAAATTATCTAACTAATTTGAATAAATTGGAATTAAAAAAGAAAAAGGTATTAATATTGATTATTATGATATCTTTATATATATTGACTATATTTTTAAAATAACTGTATAGTGTGATGATTCTTTTAATTTTACACTATTTTAATGTTTATATTACAATTGCATTAATTTAAACATAATCTATACATATATCAATTATATCTATTAACCGTAAGAGAAACGAAATTGTTTTCATATTTAATCACTGGTTTATCTGAATACATCGCTGCTAAAAACATTCACATTTGCGAATCGTATCTTATGGTGCCAAATGAGTATTATAAACAGTACAATTCATTTTTGTTGCTTCATTTTTCTCAGCGCGCGCACACACACATACGTATATAGACATGATTCAGCAAAATTAATATAATATGAAGAATTAATTAAGATTCTTAAAAATGATAATCTCCCAAGTTTCAACCTGCATTACTGATCTGTGCTGTAGAAATTCAAGACCAAAATGACTTATTTTTGCTTTTTACGCGAAATCAATACATATATATATAACGGTTCTTCTAACGGATGTCACGTGATTATCTATCACCAAACTCGAGAATGCTCGTTTGTCATTATTTCGTAAACCACATCCAGGCAACTTGTACACATACGTTCGATATGTGGTCATAATATAAAATTTACCCTCGTGTTTTAGGAAATAAATGATAAAAAAAAGTCGTCATTACCAACGAGTTAATAATTCCATTACAATAAATTTCGTATTTACAAGATTAATGATTCTGTCCCCAAAACCAAATGACCACGTAATTGGCTAACAATTTCAAAAAAGCCGTAACATTAACTATTAATAAAAGCAAATACAAATAATCAATTGTTTATATCCGTTGCGTTTCTTATATTTATTCACGTTCAATCGAATGAATTAACATATAAATACATATATATATATATATATAAGCTTGTCAGTCATACAGGGTTTCCCTGAGGCGTAATATTATGTAATAATAATAATAATAAAAATAATAATAAATACGTATATATATACACATATTCGATTTGCAAGTACACGTGTTTTAGTCATTCCTGATAATCTCTTATCATTATTATCATCATCATAATTATATACAGAATCTTAATTAATTTTACCGACACAGAATCCTTTCGCATTACGATTGAATCGATACAAATTCCCCGCAAACGTCGTATTTACCGTATTTAATATACTTATTTATAATATCTAAATCAAAGTTCACCAAAAGCCCGGACGTTTCGGGACGCGCGGGATTTCCTCGACCATGCTATCACGACGAGTAATTTAAAAATTAATTGCAAATTAACCATTCGAAAAGTATCGCCGGTTGTTTGGAAACACGACAGCGACGCGAGTTTCATTACATTTGCATAAAGTCAAAGGAAACATGCGACTTTGAATATCCGCGGGAATAAACGTACTAACGCAATACGGCGCAAAAAGAACGGAATAATTTGATATCGCTCGAGCCCCTGTAGAACGGCCATCCGTCAAACTCAAGTGTCTGTTTATTACACGCGCGCGAGGCGCTTGACGGCGGGCCACACCCGTGTATACGACAATGATAACAATCGGCGAACGCAGCAAAAGTCACGCGACGTTACGGGAAAAAAGTTTAATGAAAATGCACGCGCGGCGAGACGGTCATCCAGTTAATAACAAACAACAATTAATTCGACCTTTCGTCGGCGCATAAATTAAACGCGTCGGAAGCTGAATCGGAGAACCGTCAATTTAAGACGCGCGAATCCGTTCGATTTCGGGGAAACCCGGAAAATCGGTCCTTCCCCCCCCCCCTTCACATACACACACGCACCGTATCTGGTTAATTAAATTTCTCCCGAACCGCGTCCGGCAACCGATTATTATCGGACAAATGCGACGCCGCGTCGCGACTACGTCAGCGTTTTTGATTTCCCCCTCTGGGGCGTAATTTTGTGACGCAATTGTAATCTTACCGGCGGTATCGCGCGCGCTGTATGACGTTTATTAAAAGTAAAAATTAATTAAACCGACACCGTATTCCGTGTCGCGTTCGCTCGCGCGTTTTGATCGAAATATTCCGGGCGATTGTATAATCCGTATCAATTCGAATATCTACGTAATCGCGTGTGCGCGGCGCTGACAAAAGTCACCGTTAACTCGATGGCGCGATCAGGACGGTAGCGCTTTCATTATTGTCAAAAGATTAAAGCAAACGGCCGGCCGTAATTCGGCGCGGAAAAAGTTATTTAACGAGCGCGACCGAGTCGAGCAACAATTTTCTTCGGCAGCGATCGAGCGAGCGATTATAATTTAGCTTCTGAATTATTACACGAATATATATAGATATATATATATATATGATTCACACTGAGATATATATACTGAGAATAATTTCAATTAAAAATTACCGTGCCAAAACAGTACTTTGATGCGATGTTTGTCAACAAAGAATGATTACCGTTAAAGCACAATCAAAATATAGGGAAATCGAAGTAATGTTTACGATATTTAGGAGTAATTTTTACGTGTTGACAAACATCGCGTCAGAATACTGTTTTGGCACAATATATTTTAATAGAAATTCTTCTCTGTGTATGTATATGTAGGATGTACGTATGTGTGTAATGGTATGCGAAATGAGTTACAATTGGGTGTTAGATTTTTTTTCTTTTTTTCATTTGTTATAGATATATGTTTTTTAATGATTTTGTTATGTACACGGAGAGAAACAAACACCAATATTTATAATACGGGGATATTAAACTTTAATAAATTAAATGTTAATTAGTAGTATAGTGTCGGATTGTCAAATGTCGATAAACTGGTATTTGTATTTTGTATGTATTTTTGACAAATAAGAACAATATAAGGTTGATAATAATAATATTAGCTTTGATTAATTTTTCAATAAATCACATTATAGCACTTTTGAATAAATATATCTTTTTTCATCAACTTTTTGTTAACTTCATTTTAGGTTAGAATGTTAAAACTTGACAATCTGTTTTGATAAATTTGAACAAATAGTTGTAAAACCTTCGATGAATTGCATAAAAAAACGAGGATGTTAAATTTTAGTAAACCGATTGTTAAATTATAATCAAAGATTGATACTATTTGATGAACAAACAACGAATTTTTTACCAATTATAAATATGATACCAAATTAGTCAACTTTTTACAAAAAATTGATCAATTTTTCTCTCAGTGTATATTTAAATGATTGCATTTAATTCATCATCTATATATATCTTATTTGTATGAATAATATGGAAAATAAAGAAAACCAATTAATGAATAAACAAGGGTGAACGAAACTTTCCATAGACTGTCGGTTCTTTTTTTAGTTTCGTTCATCTGATAATGAATCCAATTAATCAATTAATTAAATTAATCCGTGGAAAAAGCATTCATAATGATTCCGAATGCGCGACGAATAATCTGCTTAATAAAAAAGAGCAAAAAAAAGAGAATGAAAGTATCGCAGAGTTAAGAAAATATAATGCAGCCCTTTCATTGCATATTAAATTGTAACTTTTACTCCATTAAGCGCTCAAATTTGATTTCTGTCATTTTAATATCATCGCTTCGCGCAGCTATCCTTGTCTCGCTTACACGCTTTTATTACTATACATATTTATAGGGCGATACCGTGTACCAAAGCGAAACGCAAGTGACTTGCAAAATTAGGACACTCAAACTGTCGCCGAAAAGTGTTTAATATTTCGAGATAAGATCGGTAACCGAATTAAAGAAATAAGAAAAAAAAAAAAAAATTCATTTCGAAGCGTTTTGCATGTAAAATCATCGTTATCGATTTTCAAAAAGATTTAATTCGGGGCAAATTGTACACGGAGTGAAAATTATACCAAAAAATAATATATTAATGACGAAAATGTCATTAATCAGTTTAATTTCAATGCAGTATTAAATATTTATTCAATACAGCCAATTATTGTTTTTCATAGCTTAGAATAACGCTAAAATATTGCCATAGAAAAAATTACCACACTGTTTTGAAATTTTACTCTTTTACAAGGGTAATAATTTTATAATAAATATGACGGTTTACTATTTTTTTAATAAATTTTCTGCGTTTAATAATAAATGAATACAAAACTTAAAATCTCTCTTTTTAACAGTTGATATTAATTTATCAATTATTTATTATTATAAACAAATTTTTGTTTTCTTTTAGTTTTTTTATTTACGATAATTCCTTCTTGTTAGATATATATTGACATCATTCATCGCCTTTTTTGATTATAATAATAGTTTTCAAATTTAATTACTACACGTAGAAAAAAGATATATCGTAAATTGCTATACTTCTAGCATTCTGAGGATATCTCAATGAATGTTACGGAAATTACTATACCTTTTTTATAGCAAACTTTCTTATATGATATAGTTAATTTT
>JABFQC010004312.1:0-12830 GCA_022817085.1 Psilanteris sp. ZL-2020
GACCAGTCACTATGCCGGCTACTTTCGGAGCTGCTTGGAGAAGATGGCGGCGATGGAGTTGGCCGATGATAAGGGATGGGCCTTTTTCTTGCACTGTAATTTAAATTAATTGAGTTAAATCACTAATAATTGATACCTTTGTTTTGTTAGTAATTTTTAAATTTATTATTTTTTTCATTTTATTTTTCTATAACTCTAAACCATTAGCATTAAAACAATTTAGTTTGTAATTTTAATTTGATTAGTATCCTGCTATATCTTATACATTGATATTTATTACATAATAATTACACAACATAAAATATAATTAAATAACAAAAGAATACATGCAAAAATAAAATCATATCGTGCAATATAATGTCTGAAAATAAAACACAGAGTACATCACTTACCTACAAAATAATCATTTAAATGAAACGGTGAGGTAAAAATCTAACTTATCAATAAAGAGAAATTAAAAAACTGAAAAAGATATTGCTGGTATTAGAGTATTTTATTTTCAAATGTACAGAAAACAAAAGAATACCTAAATTTACAAAACCATCAGTTTTGTAATAATAATAATAATAATAATAATAATATTAATAATAATAATAACAACTTATTGAAAATGCATGCTACATCTAAAAATATGTTGATAGTTGCGTTGTGATTGGTACACAAATAATAACTACAAGTTGTTACACAAAAAGAGGATAAGGGGAAAAAACTTTGTACAATATAACGCGACAGTGTTTGGATATAATTTTGTACAATACGCGGAACTATTTAACTATATTATGTTATATTTTCTCTGTAAAAAAACATCCAATTTCAAGTGATTTATCAGCACATCGACTTAGATTTATGCAACTCCGAAGAAAGGTAATCAGTAATTATCTTCTAAGTTTTTCCTGTGTTCTTTCTCTGTAGGACAAATAAAAATATTAGCTTATAATTTACGAAACGTTGAATAGAATTTCTAAAATATATAAAGATATTACTTTTTATAATTATTAATAATTAATACTTTTTTAATTTTCGTTCCGTGGAAATTATAATTTTACTTGTAAAAACTAATTATAAAATTACATCTATGAAAAAAAATTAATAAATAAAGTATTTAGCAAAAATACGACTGTGGAATCATACAGATTCAGTGCACTATTGAATACTAAAAACGATACTTCACAAAGCAAATCTACTACATCCATACATTACAAAATTTACCTAGTGATTCTACGCCTGTCAAGAAAACTGGGGGAACCATGTCGACGAGGTATTGATGGCGAACGAGATCTGCTGGATCCTGAACTACCAGAGCTTGATCGCGATGATCTACTAGAAACGCTACTTGAAGATCGGGAAGAGCTTGAAAAACTTCTACGACTCCTTCTTGTACTAAAATAATAATGTCAAAATTGAAATTGATAATTGAATAAGAATTTTATCATTTTTAGAATTTGAATTTAATTATCTACTGAAAGTTAATTTGAATTTATTATTAAACAATTTATATGAATAAGATTAGAAATGATAAATGCATACTGTATTAAATTTTGTTTGATCAAAATATAGAAAAATACGAAAATAAATATATATAAAAAATGACCATATTCTGATTTCTATATTACTAGACATTTATAAATAATAAGCTAATATGATTACAATTATATATTAAAATATTGTATCATATATTTGTGGGAATTTAATTATTGATTTAATATGTAGATGATTCAATTATGATTTAAATATATTAATAATTAACTTTCTAAGAATGATTTATTACAACATAATTTAAATTTTGATATATATATAGAAAAAAAGTATTTTTACGTTGTTTAAGAAAATATACGCTATTATTGCATATTCCACGTGTTGAAATGAGAAGAAATTGTCTAATACTTATATCAATAAAAATTAATTAATATATAAGATAATTAATATAAGTATGTATTATATCAACTTTTAATGTAAAATAATGTACACTATATTAACAATTACCTCACGGAAGATCTGCTGCTGCTTCTGCTTCGACTTCTCTTGTCTTTACTTCTCGAGGTTCTAGAAACTGAACGTGAGTTGCTTCTGGACTTTTTCGATGGAGAGCGACTTCTTGATTTTTTTGATGTTGATCTGCTTCGAGATTTTTTGGGTGGACTTCGACTACGAGATTTTTTTAATGGAGATCGACTAGGCGATTTTTTTGATAATGACCGACTCCTTGATTTCTGGCGAGGTGATGCACTTGGTGATTTTTTAGAAAGAGATCTACTTCTAGATTTACGAATACGTGATCGACTTCTTGATCGTTTGGATAAAGATCTACTTCTACTGCGACTGACAGATTTATTGCATGATCGAGATCGTGATTTTTTTGATCGAGAATGTGATCTTGATGCAGATCGTTTAGACCTAGATGAAGATCTTGATCTTGATTCTCTCTTTGATTGTTTAGGTGACTGTTTGTGTTCTGGAGAACGAGATATTGACCTAATAAACAAATATATTTGTATGATATAAAATAAATAAATAAATGTAAGTATTTGAAAATTGAGGATTATCCTAAAACTTTAAATTTTCTTTACCTTGATTTACTATGCCCTTTTCTCGGAGATTTCGAGTATGAACGAGATCTCGATCTGGAATAAGATTTCTTCTTGACATTTGTAGGAGATCTACTGTTTGAATTTCTTTTATGTTCATCCTCTTTAATCGGTGGAGATTTCGAGTAACTTCTTTTGTTTTCTACAAAGATCGAAGTTTCTTTCAACCCAGTACTATTTCCTAAATTTACTATCGTTGGTGGCGATTCGCTTGGTGATCTAATTTTAATCATGGCCTCTTCTCTAGTAAGTGGTAATGCTGGAGATGGTGATCGGCTTGAAACTGGAGACTGTATAGGTGGTGGTATTTGAAGTGGTAATGGCGATGGTGATTTTTCTTTTTCTACTTCTATCAATGGCTCGGTTCCTACTTCTAATTTATCGTCTTTCTTTTCTGCTTTAAGTTTAATTGGACTATTCACTTTCTTGCCCAAACTTTCTCGTGCTTTTGCTGCTAAACCGCTTTGTAATCTTTTTAATGTTGACAATTCTCTTTGTCTTTCTTCGTCATCTATTTTTGGATCATCATCTGCAATATCTCCTTCTTCTTCACTAGATGCTCTTAGACTTACTCTTGGTGTTATAACTTGGGAGACTTTTCTATTCCTGGATCGCGATCGTGACTTTTTTTTATCATCTTCTTTTTTGTTCTTTTTTTTCTTCTCGTCTTGCGCAACTTCCTTATATTTGTCTACGTATTTTCTTACTGGCGAGTAACTCAAACTGGATCTTCGAGATCTTGATCTCGAACGTGATCTCCTACGATCTCGTGATCTATCTCGTTTATCTCTATGTCTAATTGGCGACCGAGATCTGCGTCGCGAAACTGATCTACGTCGGAAATAAGGCGATCGACGTCGCCGAGAATATCTATCATAACGAGAATTACTACGACTGCGTGAAGCTGAATATCGGCTATGACGTCGCGGTGAGCGACGCCTCCTGAATGAAGGTGACCGCCGAGATCTAGAATACCTACGTGGAGACCGTTCCCATGTACTTCTGTTTTTAGATTGATCTCGTCGAGGACTTTTACGGTCATTTGGTGATATATCACGACGTTCTCGCTTTTCAGTCGTTTTCCGAGGAGGTGATTCTCTCTTACGAGGCGGAGGTGTAACTGTTCGAGATTTGTCTTGTTTTTTAGGAGATTTATTTACTCGGTTATCGCGGCTGTTACTTTTTTCAACATCACCGTTTGATGATTTGTCAACCAGCTTTTCAAGCTTTGGTTGTTTTTTCGAACGCTCTGGAGAACTGAAAAAAATAATTTTTTTCAATAAATAAACGAAACATTATAATTTTCTTATTTGTCAGTTACAACTTAATTTTGTCAAACATATTAACAATATAGATTTTTGAAAGTTTTTGATAAGAGTATAATGATTATATAATAGTTAAAAATGAATTTAATTTAATATATGCATTAGCTTAGTATAAACATTACTTTTACCTATCAGAAGAAATCTCTGATGATTGGTGTTTTCTTTTTGCGACGCTCTTCTTTTTCTAAAAAAAAATTAATGTTATTAATAACAGTTCAGTTATACAAACTCTAAACACCAATCATGCATTCAAATCAATGGATACATTTGATTTATTTTAAGAATGTTTACATAGAGGCAATTTGAACGTCAACCAGAAAAGAATACAGAACATAATATTGTAAAATGCAATTCATTGTTTTATGTTACTCTGAAATCGCAATGTCATACTGTTAAGAAAATGTAATTTCATATATTACAGAGTTTAAGTTAAATTTACATATACACAAATAAATATTTATATTGTATAACTTAAAACTTTTCTAGTTTACGCGGCACGTTCGCTCAAAAATCTGCTAAATAATGAGCAGCCTCTCTACAGAATTCAGAATTTTTTGCAATTAGAAACATTTCATAAAAATATTTGGTGCTAAACACAAAACGAGTGAAATATATAATATAGTCGCAAAATAATGCGAAGAAATAAAGTACTTTTTAAACATAAGTATTATATTAATTTTGCTCATCATTATTTATATTATTATTACACTGAGTATCGCAAATCGGGTACTCACTCAGGGAATGTATCCTGTCAAATGGCGCTGATAATTACAAACAATACTGAGATTTACACTTTGAAATAATGATCGTTAACTTCAAATCAGATTAATGTATATACGAATTTAAGCATTGACACGTGCTTCTCCACAGCAGGTGACAAACATAAATATGAACGAATGAATGGATTATAAATAAAATACCAAAACCAAACATAAATGTAAAAAAAACTTGATATCATATTACTAGATAAATAATAATTATGTTTTGAAAAAAATGAAAAAATGTAAATTGAGCATGCATCTTCCGAGTTTAGTGCTAAAATATATAGATACATTTATAAACGACGTATTCCATTTTGACTATCAAATAATTATACCTCATGTTTCTCTTTTTTTCGTTTCTTCTTTTTCTTCTTTTTGGTTTCATTTTCGGAAGAGCTATAAACAAAAGTAAAATACACTTATTTCAATTGAATATCAACCTTTATTCTGTAAATCTATAAATATATCAATACAAAAAAAGTAATTTAAATAAAATTGTGGGCAAACTTCTTACCTGCTTTCATCAGAATCACTACTGGAGTTACTGTCGGACGAGCTGACTTCAATTTTCTTGTGTTTCTTATCCTTTTTTTTCTTCTTAGATTTGTCTTTCTTTTTTGCTTTCGGAGATTCCGATCTATGAAAAATGGTATAAATAAGTAATACAATTTAGCGAAAAATAAAATTGTTTCGACTTTACAAACGATATTTAAAATATATTTATATTTATAGTTTGCAGTGTCTGACGTCTTCCTATTAAGGAGTGCGTTACTTGTGCGAACAATTAGAAGCATATTTTTATTTCTTTAACATTTAAAATAATATAATTAATAGACACCAACTGTTTAACGTTATATTACTTAAATTGAACTTTGTTTTGTTCTAAAATATCTCAAATATAATACGCCATATTTATTATTGTAATGATTCAGATACTTCTAATGCAATTTATTACAAATTCTGGCTTTATTTTAACTTATTAGATTTCTTAACGTATAAAATAGAAAACTTAATTATGTCTATTCAACATATATTTTAATAAGTTAAGAATGTTGACCTTTCATTCTTATTATTTAAAGAAAGTACAGTCGTAAATGAATGTATTCGTTAAGATAATAGTGACATCATAAATGTGAATATATATAGTATATTGTCGAAGTAAGTAGCACGTTGTCTAAGACAAAATCACACAACTAAAGTATATAATCAATTTAATATAATAATTACTTAACAAATCAGCAAATGTATTAATAATAAAATTAAACATTAATAACACAATATGATGAATATAATTTAAAAAATTATAAAAATTACAGATCATCTATATTACTTAATAAAATACACGTTGAAAACATATTAAAATTATCTAATTGAATAAATATAATTACATTTAACGTTTTCTTTTTTACTATCAAAAGATTAAAACAGAGAAAGAAAGAGATAGAGGGAGAAACAAAAAAAGACAGACAGAAACCGAAATTTCAGAGTGTACGTAAATTATAGCTTGCAAGTGCAATTGTTTTGCATTTGAGTTTTGGAATGAAAATAGTTATAATCATTAATCGTTTGACTTTAATACAAGTGGACACTACGATGGCAAATAAAGTAACAAATCAATACGTGTAATATATGCTATTATTATTGGGAAACGCGTCCCGTTTGTCTCTGTTGTTTTTGAATGAAAAAAACATTTGAAAAATTAAAACACAGAAATCAAAAAGTGAACAAAGTAAATGAAGTACAAACTACCAGAGACGTCAAAACGACATCGTTATAAGTTACGCGATGTATATATTTGCAAAATCGTTTATAGCTAAACAAATCAACTACACAATTTTGTTGATTTGAGAGATATGGCTTAATTATTGTTGCAATCATATTGTTCAAAATAAACGTCGACTATCGTCGTCAAAAAGCCACATCTCTCAAAGAGATTACGAAAAAAGACATGTATACGAAATATGAGGAGTATTGATATAATATGGGAATTTGTATTACCTTGATAACCATCGATAGGGACGGACTTGTCAGAAAAAAATAGAGAGATGACATTAACAACAAGCTTTATCGATAATATCAACAAAGATAGAAATGCATGAGTTTTGGTACAAAATTTTGTTTAATTTTTTAAACTTTTATCTTTATTCTTTTGAAATTAATGTTACAAGTAAACGTTTGTTTCGTGCAAGAATAACGTCGACAAATCTGTCCAAATAATGCTTTATTCAAGCTAAATTGCAGCCGGTAATATTTAAATTATACAACAAAGCAAACGTTTACCCACCAAACTTTTAATTTTGACAAGTATTTGATTCGCATAATCCTACAACGGAGCAGTTTTCAATGCATTGAAGTTGACGTACATAAAACGCATATTTTTATTATTATTTCATAGCTACTATTAACACGCGATGAGTTTTGAAATTCAAATAAATAACTTGCAAATATGTTTGATATATCTGTGCCAAATAGAACAAACACTTTTGCTTCAACAAATTCAATCGTATTGAATATTACATAAATGATAGATTATTAAATACGTGTCAACAAAATCATATTACCGTAATACTTCCGTAACGCGTCTAGTACGGAGTCACAATTCTTTTATACAAACAAAATCGACACATATTTGAATGGCAATTTATATTTTTCCAACGAAACGAAAAAGCTGTTCAATATAAACAAAAGAACGTCTCAAAGCATTGAAAAATCATACTCAGGGGCTGAAATGAAACACATTAGAAACGTTCAAGTGCCTCATTTGAATAGTTAAAATCGCATCGATAGAACACGCAAATTTATCATTAGGTTCATTTTCTATTTGTGCTTGGAAAACTTGGAAATTAGACGCGACACTACACTTACCTACGTTACCTAACTGGTAGGCATTTAGTCCTCCTCAGTTCTGTTTGAAACAGAGAAAGGTGTAGGGGAGTATGAGATAGTAGGAAAGTTATGAACAGTAACCAATGACAAATTGTATTGCCTCGAACGAAAGTATGACCGGATGAGTTATAAAACAGATAGCGCGTCGGCAAATCGCAAGTCGTACAAGGAACTGATCGACTGAAGGATGTACTACGAAAGGATATGGAGTTAGTCTGGAAGACTCGACTGTTCCGTCTCCAGAAGTAGGCAATTATTTGTTTGGTTTGCAATTTTGTTTGTACACTTTTTCCGGTTCATTGAAACAAACGAGACAATTTGCTTGCGAGTAACAAGGACGAGTCGAGTCTTCGTCGACCTTTGCACTTGATCGCGAGGTCTTACCTGTCCCGTTTATGCTTCTTCGATTTTTTCTTTTTGGTATTACTCGCCGACCGTTTGTTTTTACTTTTCTTCTCCGTCACGTGCTCTTCCGCTACGGGACTCGGCGTGCGCGCTAAATCGTAGACTTTATTCGCCGCAGCCCTGGCTTCGGCTTCTCTCGCGTGTCGAGTTGGATCCAAACTGCTGCCTTCGATAAAGTATTCGGATATGCCAAATGCTTCGCGTAATTTAGCATTTTTCTCTTGCTGCGCCTCGGTTTGAGTTTCTCGAACGCTACGGATTATAATATTCGAAATGAATAATCGATCAAATGCCAATCAATCGCGTTAAAATTGTATTTACATGTTGTAATATGTATCATTTATTAACAATTTAAAGGTTAAATATCAATTAATGCGGTCAATGGTTCAGTTGGAAATGTCAATGCGAGTGGTTTAATTAAGTAGCGACATATTGATTGGTTGTGGTTTAATTTGTTTTATTTTTTACATCGGCTTTTCTTTTCATTTTTAACAGTTAATAGTTACCGCGATCATTTGGTTTGTTATAAATTAAAACGGTATGGAATTTTTTCTTTTTAAATATTAATTTAGATTT
This sequence comes from Psilanteris sp. ZL-2020, assembly GCA_022817085.1. NCBI lineage: Eukaryota > Metazoa > Arthropoda > Insecta > Hymenoptera > Scelionidae > Psilanteris > Psilanteris sp. ZL-2020. The sequence goes on from JABFQC010004312.1 coordinate 8,539, forward strand.
ATAAGCGATAAATCGTCAAATTTACTATTTTTAACAGAAAAATTTAACTTTTTACGTAGAAATTGACTACTTTATCGGAAAATATTACTTATAAAAATAGTAAATTTGATGATTTGTTGTTTATAAAACCAAATTAGCATTTTAAATACTAATTTTTCACTTATTTTTTCTCAGTGTATAAATTATAAACAATCAAATTTTAAATAAAATTGTTTGTATCTTGTAATCGTAATCATATAAAAAATTCTGATACATTAAAAATAAAAAATCTGTAAAAAACTAACACCATCGTTCAAAGTACAGAATAACGTTACTGTAATTCAAAAGTTGGCATTGAGTCGATTTGAAATAACTCGAATCTTAAACGTTATATTTACTTATACGTATATCCCATAAGCATCAACGAAGATTTTTTACATCGAAACGAACGAGTTATCGATTACGTTATGTTAATATTACAAACGAAATATTACCAGTTAGATTTATACATCAACTGATATCTATCATATTAAACTCGTACAAAAGTCAGAATTACCCACGAAACGGTTACGTGCTAATAAAATTACATTAACGTAATTACATCGTTTAAGAGTCTTGAAAAATACTTGAAACGAAAATAATTGTATAAAAGCTCAAAATGCACTCCCCTTAGGGAGTAAAACAGCAATTCAAACTTCCACTCTTACAAGAATCGCGAATAATATTCAAAAAACAAAAAAAAAAAAAAAACACATCGAACGCGAATTAATGTATAATATACAAACAACGAAACTCTGAAAAACTGGTCTCAAAATTAATTTCAACGTTCGTTACGGGGACGGATTAATAAGAGACAAAAGATGAGAGTTCTCGTCCGCAGAGAGAAATAAAGCGACCGACATACCGTGTCGAGATTTTAACTGTCATTTTGTTGGAGCCGAGCTCGGTAATGGCCACGGTACAATGCTTCAGGTGCCCATGGATGAAAATGGACGCGGGGCGTAAAATCACTTATCGCGATGTTTTCGCGACGCGTGCAAACTGGCAACGAAACGCGTAACTTGGTCAACAATACAAGAGAAATGACATAACACTGGCTTCGTTGAGCAAGCGGCCGCGCGAAGACAAAGCAGGACCGAGCGAGCCACCCCTACATGCTATGTACGACGGATCAATACCAATCCAGCTGTTCTCTTTTCGAGCATCCCTCGACCCTACATACCCGCGCGAGACGCAAGAGAAAGCAATCAACTACATTCGCTCGGCCTCTGCCCGTTGCGACTCGCTTCAATTAAACTATAATTAATTCGATTAATTAATTCAATATAATTCGCCCGTCATTTGAACGCAACGATTAATATCGCACAAAATGGTTTGAATAAATAAAAAGATTTGTCTGAAACGCATTAAACGGTAACTGCAACGAATCGGGTCGTTAATAATAGCTATAGTATCGTTGGCAATGTATTAAATATTAATCTACAAATCTACTTTATAGATTAACCAAACGCTTGGCGCAAAATGATGCTGAGGCCACGCGAATCGGCGTCGAATTGATGACAAAAGGAAGGACGCCGGATTGTAGTTTGTAATAAAGATAATATTAAGACACGCAAGTGGTCATAATCGATACCGAGATTGTAAGCCGTAATAGGAGCGCGTTGTAACGAGACTCGAAGAAGACGATCTGACGATTAATCTCGACAAATGCGGGTCAGGCGAGAACACCTGTTCGCGAATCGGGCGCTTGTGGGGCTGTAGGTGTAAGGGACCCAGGCTGATCCAATTAATCTTCGCCGACTCGGTAACCAGAAAAGCAGACGCCTAGCCTAGATTTTTAATGCGATTTGCCGAACGAGCGTCGTAATCCAATCAGCCGAAAGCCGCGATGGTCGCGCGTTTTCGGGCTCGAGCGACGAGTGGCTCCATCTAATAGCCGAACAAACCGCAACCTTTGACCCCGCGTTTGATCACCTGACGACCGAGCGTATGTTGGCTCGTCGGCCGGTCAGCAAATGCAGCTGAATCCTCTGACAGCAGCAGCAGTGTTGTTTCATCTGGGCCTTGCGCTTATTGAAATTCTTGTTGGTCGGGTGGACCTTGCGTTTGCGCGGCTTGCGGAAGCTTTTGGCGCGGTCCAGCAGGATGTTGCCTCTCCAAAGCCGCTCGAAGAAGGCCCGGCCGTCCGCGGGTCCGCGGCCCCGCGCCGGTTTCGGCGGGTTCGACGTTGCCATCATTTTCGGCACGCAAAATCACTCGCGATGTTTCGCGCGGAGCGACTTCGCGACGATTCGAGTAATTGCAAAAAAAATACAACTACAGCTTCTTGTCGCAGCATCCGCTCGTTTGCATTCTTCTCGAAGCTGCTGCTCTTCTTTGTTTCCGTCTGCAAAAGAGATATGATAGTTCTCTTCCGGCTCTTTTGTCTGCGCGCTGCTCTCTTTTTTTCTGCTTCTTCTTCTTCTTTTCTCCTCTGTTTTTAACTGAACCGGAATGAAAATGTTTGTCCCCGGGTCAATCTCTTTGCAACAGCTAACTTAGGTGGTAATTACTCAAGGAAGACTCTGGATTAGGCACGCCAGTTAACTCTTAGTAACACTTGGTTAATCGTTGATGTACCGTCTTACAGTTGTAATAAGTATAAATATAATTTGTTTATATGCGTGTGTGTGTATTTATATTTATATTTATATATATATATATAATGATATAGATATGTTGCTTATTCGCGTAATATACTTTATGGATATATAGATTTGCTTATTTGTTTGTTTGTTTGGAAGACTTTTGTGATTTTGTGGTGACTTGTCTTTTGATGAGTGCTACATATTATATTGAACTCGAAGACTGATAATACGCTCGCTGCGACATGCACCCGGTGAAATGGTCGTCGCGAGACCGACGCGTGGCGTCCCGACGTCGGTCCATTTTCGCACTGACTCGTTCGAACGGCAAGATTTGCGAGATATCGTATCTTTCCTTCTCTCTCGCTCATCTTGCCCCTCGCGTCCCGCTCCCGCCCGCTGCATCGTCGTCGACGCTAGGAATAGGGGCGCCGGCGCCAGAGGAAGTCGATATCAGCGATATTACTACACGAGAAAACGCCTCGGAATCAGTAGTCAAAATCATTTTGGCTCGAACGAATGATGAAACTGGAGCGACATATTAATATGCCGATTCATCCTGGGCGTTAAGTTTCTATGCAAACGCCGCGGCTTCAAAAAGAGCTCGCGCATTTTAATGTCAGTTATTCTTTATTTAAAAAAGGAAAACAAATTTAATACCCATTTTTGCACGAATATCGCAACCCTTCGACCGTAGTCGTTAAAACAAAATGAAATTCATAATTCGAAACAATTTTTAATGTATAATACAATGCTACGCCTTGTACACTGAAAAAAATAATATTACACATTTGACCAAACTAGATAATAAAAGGAGGAAAAGTGATCAAACATGTAAATAAACATTAGACAATGTCATGGTCTTTTCCAATTATTTGATAATATTTGACATATTTTTAGAATTTTTTTACCGTGATTTATCATATTATTTACATTTTTGCCTATTTTCCCTACGTTTATTATCTAGTTTGGTCAAATTTGTAAGATTATTTTTTTCAGTGTATACGGAGAAAAATTATATCTATTTAATTGCACAGTTTTACAAATTATTTATTTGACGTTGTATTACCATATTTGGGAACGTATTAAAAAAGGAAAGAAAGCATATAAACACGCGAAATAAACAAATGGTGATTTCTTTTAGCGTTCTTTACAACTCAACCGACTGAATTGTTGGGAGCTAAGAAAACATGCGTTCGAAAACTTAACAGTATTATTTATTAATTTAGATATCATGAAAACGTTTCTAAGTTGATTTTTGGTAATTTTTTTCTTAGCGTGTTCCGATGAAGTTTTTTTTACATAATTTTGTTTACAAATTGTTATATGTTTTATATTTAAGTAAAAATAAAATAAAATATTAAAAAATATTTAATTTTAACTTTTGGGAAACGGGCTAAAAAAACCACCGAAAATTAACTCAGAATCGTTTTCACGATATCAAAAATAATAATGTTCAGTTTCCGAACGCATATTTTCTTAGCTCCCAACAATTCAACCAGTTGAGTTGTAGAGAACGCTAAAATAAATCACCAAAATTCGCGTGGAGAGATCTATTTTTTGATGAGTTTTATATTTTGAGTCCTTTTTTAATCTGTTTTTCAAAATCTAAAATGTTTTGATAAAAGGATCGTTTCAAGAGTGCAATGGGAGTTAGAAATGTAGACTATTAGCGATATTATTATATGA
>JABFQC010004313.1:0-12829 GCA_022817085.1 Psilanteris sp. ZL-2020
AGCTTTTGAAATCGGTAATCACACGAGTGGTTAATGAAAATTAACTTCGTGTTAAAATCGAAAAGTCACGAGTGAGTAAATTACATCGCGCTGTTTGTAAAAAATAACATATTTTAGCGTTTTGTTGTATCGAGGGGTATCATTGTGTGGACTCCATGCATCGATAAGTACTTACAGTATGGAACGATTATGACACTTCGTTTGACAATGAGAAAAGAATGTAGACTACTAATACTTTTTTCGTTTCGTTTTGTAATATGTGTAAGTTCGTCTTTGTCATATACAATAAAGCGATGATTGTGTGGGAACGCGAGGAAAATATTATAACGACGATAATTATATAATACCCTGCATTTTATGTTTAAATGTTTTAGAAAAAAACGCGTTGACGTGAAAAATACAAACAATTTTATTTTTGTTTAAACATGTATTTTTAATAGAAATTCTCTAGCGCGTGAGTTGCGACAGTACATTTTCAATCGGAAAGTATTTGCAAAAATTTAAACAAACGTCGAAATGTGTGAAAAACCACATTAAACGGCACGAGTAATCGTGTTTCATTAAAACACTTGAATATTCAAAACTGATTTTCGCTGCTTTATAATTATATTTTCATTTAGATTTTCGAATTATTTATTGCATAGCAGTTTATTCGTGCGTTAATTTATTAACGAATACATATTGTATCGGAATAAGCTAGTTTTCTCATTATATTATTACAAATCCAGGCAAATTGATATTCGTCGGCGCCAAGAAGTGGATAGGGAGAGAGACAGAGAGAAAGAAATAAGGGGAGGGACGGGAAAAAAACTAAAACGAACATCCTTTTCTAACCCAGGGTTTTACAATATCTTCAGACTTAAGGTTCAAGAACGCAAAAGTAATTATAACATATAAGTATTAGCGCGCGTTTATATATATTATATTATTTTAAATACGATAATAAAAAATGTTGCGCGCGCAAACAAAATTAACAAATCGCCCGGAATGGGGGTTTGTATTTATAAATTATTTGCGAACGAAATTATAAACAATTGGGGCGTTAAATATTGCAATAAATAACGCGATCGGTAAACAACGCGCGCGATTCTTAATTATATTATCGCGCACAAATTTAGCGGTTTTCAGCCACACATATTGGCCTTCGCGATTTCTTACGAGATGTTATCCACATAATGCACATCCCACTGTATTGCATACGCTCCTTCATCAAAATTCGTTACATAGCGGTGCATCCAACTCGCCTCACAGGAGTTCCGATCTGAAGCAACTTTCAAATAAGAAACAATATTTAGATTTCTGACAGCTGATGCGCTTTTTAGCATACTTCAATATTAACTTACTTTCTTCGTACAAAACAATATCACGCGAAACAAAAATTACACGAGGATTAAATTTCGTCCTTTTGATCACTTTCTGATTCTTCATTCATTAATGGATTACGCGTCGTAAAATTAGATTAAACTCTTAATTACTTTCGACGCCGAATTATTCTTAATCGAATTGTTTATACCGTTTGTTATAATATCAAATAAAAAAATAATATATATATATGTGTGAGACATTTATTCATTAATAATACTTTAAACTGCAACATGTTAAAAGGAAATGTGCTTACTTAAGTATGTCAAAATGTTAGGTCACGTAATTTAATTGTGTTGTGTTAACCGCCTGCGTGCATGATACGTACAGTTGCCCGAGGTCTCGTATACGTCGTTAAATATGATAAAATTAAACCGCTGTACGGTTCCAAATGGTTGGCATGCTAGACAAACCAAGTGGAACTTTTTGTTCAATAAAAAGTTTTATTACTTCCATATAAGTTTCTTATTTTCTTTCATGTTGGCAAAGCATTCTATAAACAAAAATTTGTGCACAGTCCAAGAAGTTCGACGAGTCGATTTATTTATCAACCGCGCGATCGAGCAATTTTTCTTACAAATTTGAAAATTCAACGGAAATTATCTCGACTTCGGTGCTTTTGCTTTCGGTTTGAAATAAAAAACTTTGTTCGATTCGATGGAGTTTTAATACAAAATTAGATAAATTTGTTTTAAGTTTAGCATCACAGAAATATTATATACATAATTACCGTATATTATTAGGAAAATGATTCCAAGCAAATTCAGTATAAAAATCGCCGATCAATAAATCTCAACGATATCGGATGATAATTCGCATCCAACGCTTTTTCACTTTCCCAAAATTGAGTTCTCGACTAATAATTGCTTTCCAATCGTTACGAATTCGCAATGATTTACCCGCGGTGTTGTTTGTTTGAACAAAAGTAATTTCACAACGTCAATAAAATAGATATATACATATTGTTCGGAAGATTCAGCAATTTAATTGCACGCATATAAAAGGCTAATATTGTTTAATTTCTTTTCATTATATACACATACTTATTACATAGATATAATTATACACATACACTCACGTAATTATATATTTAAATATTAGATTCTCGTTACGAAACTGCAGAAGGAAAAATATATAGTGTTAGTTAGTAAAGTATATTGGTCTGTATATGTCTTAAGCAATGTTCTTAATTGCAATAGGGGTGAGTTAACTTAACGTTAACGTAATGTTCGCTAAACAAATACGCGCGGGCTTACACGCTTATTATTCTTAAAGCCGTAACGGGGTGTCAAACAATTTATATAATTCCACATTCTTTAATAATAACTAAATTAGCGTCGCGTTTTCGTAATTAGACACTTTTTTTAATTAATCGCTTGACCATAATCTTTCGCTAACAATTAGCCGCGCGTTTCATTCAACGCCGATACCCGCGCCAACTGCGATCGTTCGACTGATCCGAATTTCGATCGGTCGCATTTTGATCGAATTTGACCCGTGACCCCGAACAAGTCCGTTCCGCGCGTTTCAACGTTCATTTTATTATCGGGAAGCGAATCGACATACGCCGCTGAAGAATGTCGCGCGCGTCTAAAAAAGAAAAGACATATGCGTCATGAATCAAGATATACGTATACGCAGCTATACAGTTACATAATGGTTATGGTACTACTCGGTTGCGTAAGACCGCGCATGTACGAATACATCAAATCCTGTATATAGCGCATTGTTTTGTTGGCAGAACCATTTGAGACCCGAAGGTCGTTTCAGCGCGCTCAATCAGCGACATTGTCGCGCGCGCGGTTCGCGCTTTCGGACGCGACCAATCGCGACGACCCGCGGCCGCCGCTTGTCCAATTCCGCGCCGGTGACGGCCGCGCGAATGTCGACGGCGGATCGAGCGAGCGCGGTTTCGCAAATCGCGCGTGAGGCAATCCGTCGACGTGATGCAAACGTTGCTCGAAAAATGTTCGCGCTTTGCCGAATACGCGCTGGCGCGACCGCGCGGCGTAATGCGTTGCGAATTTCTGCCGTTGAAAGTTAAACTTACAATGTTAAACTTATCGATTATCTCGCATCTATCAGGTACGCACCGAGGCCCGAGGCGAGTTCTTGAGCCTGACCTGAATCCGATAAATCGGCTACTGTTATATCGCTGATAGTTGCCGCGTATGTAAAGCGAACGCTCTCCGAAAAGAACAATTTTGATTGCCATTTTGATGCAAATATGGATTGTAATCAATTGCAACGCTTTAGTGTGAACATTCTTCGTCGTGTAATATTACGCGCGCGCCTGTGCAGATATATATATATATATATACATAAATTTATATGTAGATATTATAGGCTTATATATGTCAAAGTTTCATAACCAGTCATAAAAAATTGAATGTCCCCTAAAAACGGTCCGTTTGTGACTTTAATACGAGACCCCCTAACTTCCCCCCCTCCATTAACTGCAACTTCTGCTTTCGCCGGGATCGCACTTTGTCGGTCCTTGAAGTCGCTGTTACATATACACAGTATGAGTGTGATATATCAAATTATTGCTTTTTCAACGATTTTGTTTATTTAAGCGAATCCTCAAACTGCTCAGTTGTGGTATCAATAATATGTGTTTGTATATGCAAATAATAATATATATATAAATTTCCATTTGTAGTTTATAAGTTTGCGAAATAATTACGATGCAATTCTTAAGCTCAAGCCAATTATTTTTAAAGTATCCATCAAGCTCGAGTCAGTTCTTTCAATTTAAACAGAAACACTTGTGAACATATAGCAACGTCTGATTTGATTTGTTGAGAGGACGATACCTAATTGAAATCAACAGTGACCGTTCGTAGGCTTAAGCAGCTCAATTCGTATTTATATGCTCAAATAAACATTCGTTTATCACGCTAAAATAATTCTTTTAATAACAAAATTGATTTAGTTCCACAATTAACGTGACTAATCGAATTTCATCGACGAGTCGTGCCTTTCAGCCAATAACCTTCTCTTTTTTCGAATAACAAATCCAAAACCCCGAAACATAAGTCAAAGGTCACCGTGGTCCCTTCACTCGGTGACATTCGGCGCTGTCGGTTGCGTTTCTTTGTTTTCCGGTTTACAGTTTACTTGTCATTGTTTTTAACTTTGACTGTTTACGCCGCAGTTTTCCGTTTTGCTGCCAACCTTAGCGGGAGAATCAGTGATGCAACGTCGACGCGAAAACTCGGCTTTGTTTATTTTATTGGCGCAATAAAATATTACCCTGGGTTATTTGAGTGAAAAATTAAATAAAAAGAAAAAAAAAAGGAAAGAAATTTTCACGAGCGCGTAATGTAAGCGCGTACGCTTGTTCTTTTTTTTATGACTTATTAAGTTGTTGAGTAACCGCGGTGGCAGCGACGATAGAATACAGATAAGATAAACAAGATGATAACATCTGCATTAAGCGGACAGTTGTAAAGCATACATTTTTGGATTAACGACCGACGTGTCCCGCGTATCGCGAAAAGCCCCGATCGCGCCGGAGCCGAATCCATAAATTGTTCGCAAACAATTCGCGCGCGGTGCGTCGCGCGGCGAACTGCAATTTGCAGCGGCGCATGAAATAATGGCGCAGCGTGGAGTCCCAAAGTCGGTGTTTTCGAACACGAGATATCGTGATGTTAGAAAGTAATGCATCGCAAGTCGCGCTTTCACGTAGTTAGTGTCGCGCGCGCACGCCGAGACCCATCGCGGCGGACGAAAAATTGCGTCGAAACGAACCGTGGCGATTGACGCGAGAACAAACGACGCGATCAATTAAATTTTCATCGTCCCGAGGATGCCTCTTTTTATCTATATATATAACGCCATTTTGCCATTTCTTTAGCATCGCGGAGCCGAACGAAACCGCGAAATCGGGTCAAACGCCGAGCGGGGAGGGGGGGAGGGGATTATTTAATTGTTTCGAATTCGGTCGGGCGGTTGGTACGCCGTGGAATTGGCCCGACCGGAGCGTCCGAGCCATCGAAAATATCGGACATGAGAAACTGTGTGCTTGCGGCACGAAACCAATAAAGATTAATTTAGAATCTTATATAGCTGGCAGTTAATAAAACACAGGAACTTGACAATAAAAGTAATTAAACGTTCTCTATTAAACAGACGTTTTTCTGCTTCCGTTATTGAATATTCGGCCGCTTTCTCGGCCAACTATTTAATTCGGCTTGATATATTTATTGGAAACGCGCGCTCCGAAAGAAAGTGCCTAGAGCGTGCAAGTTCGAGCGCGTGTTTTCGTTGTCCTTCTTCGTTTTCTTGCCGTCGTTTCTTTTTCTGCGCGTTTTTTTGTCCCCGCTTTTTTTCGCCATTTTCGTTTCTTTTCCGCCGACGTGCGTTGATCAAAATGTTGAATAGCCGATGATTCACGGTGCTTGAATAGTGAACTATTTGTTATAAAAGTATAAAATGTGCATGCCCAGTGAACGCGGTACGTTTGTAACCACACCTTATTCGCACACCGAGCGCCGCCTTCGTAATTGTCCTTCGTTTTTCTACGTGATTGCTGTTTCTTCGCATGCTTCTTTCTCGCCAAGAATGAAGAATTCGTGGTCGTGTAATCCTCGAGCTACGTTAAAAATGTGATTTTACGAGGCTACCCAACGGTATCCATCTATCGTAGATTTTACCACGATACAACCATTACGCGCGTCTATGTAAGTGCGACGCACAATTCTGCTAACACGTGAGTCGCGCTCTCAGCATCCGCAGCTACTGTACGCGCTTCGAATTACCATCAAACGATACGTGTTACGCATTCTTGTCCAGTTATTGAAGCAATCTCGTTGCGACGGGGAAAGAAGCGCAACGCGAAAAGGAAAAACCGTCGCCGACGACCAAAAAAGACGCAGCAACGGATGACCGTGACTGCGCCGCTCGTCGTCCGTGCGACTGCTATCGCAAGATTAGAATGACGAATGCGGCCGCGTTCGCAGCCGGTTTTCAAATTCGCCTTTTGGTTCGTATATATTTCGACCGGCCTATGGACGCGTTTTGGCGACAAAACGACGAGCTAAATTTTCGCTGAAATAATTGTGAAAACTGTCGGGGCGTGGAATAGAGAATTTGCAAAATGATGTTTTTGCAGACAGAAACGCAGAATTCCGACTGCTATTTTTGATTTCGGACTTTTCCAAATCATCCTAATCAGTTGTTTTTGCATCCCGTGAGCTTCGCGTCGGTTCAAACTCGCGATTAGAAGAAATTCGCGACTCGCGATGCTTCGGTCTAATATTGAATTTAAAGTCCGCTTTCTGGGAAAAAATGCAAGATTTACGAACAAAATATCTTTGTCACTGCAGTTTCACAGTATTCCGAATGACCTCAAGACAATTCCCACCCTGTATTACAGACGAAGATATATCGTGACTATACGAAGTGAAAGACTTTTGGAACGCCAACGATCCGTGTTCGAGAAACAATAGAAACCGCAACTTACACTCAAGCACGGTTTCAAGAAGAGAAAAAGAAGTAGCATCAAAAATGTTTAAGATGTTGCACAAGTTGTACCTAAAAAGAAGAGAGAAAAAAAGGAAAGAAATTAATTCCTGATAGATTTATTATTCTATTCAAGAGCATATATAAACAAAAAAAAAACAAAATTAAACAAAAAAGGAGGAAAAAAGGAAAAAGTGCATTTTACACAAGTGGCTGGCAAAAAATGAACTACGACGTCATTGTGCGAACGGTTTTATTTTTTACAATTCCAATTATCGCGTACAAATATTTCATGTCATATTTTATCAATTGTATCATTATACTAAGTAGGTCATATAAGTTGCAAATAAGAGGAATAAACTTCACGCTTATCCTGTCATTGGCTAAGCAAATACATACATAAAAAATATATAAATAAAAAAATTTACCCAAATGTTCATATATAACGAAACCAAGTCGTTGAATAAGAAACATAGCGGTATAACAAACCAAACGTACATAATAATAACAACAATATTAATAATAATAACACCAGAATCAAGTCGCGTCGAGTATTATTTCAATCATGAAATATACAGTCTCAATAAATATTTAAAAATGCATAAGAAAAATAGAAAAAAAACCAACTCCCTTAGTGCATTCAGCGCAGGCTATTGCATAACACGTACACTACAATAAAAACCAAGTATAAATAAATACGTTCGTACGTGTGTGTACGCTTGTGTCGAATGTGTTGTGTAATAGATCCTTCCTATCAATCTTTGGTGGGCAACTATCGCACATGTGGCATTTAGACGGTAACGAGCGAGCCCACAAATGTTGTCACACGTGTAAATAATACTTAAAAATAGCTTTGATTGTTTTCACGTATCAACCGTGTTCCGTTTAATAAGCGTTTTCTTTTTATTCGTTTATTGCCGCGCGAATCTTGTGCGCATGCGCTAACGAGGAAGCGGTCGCAAGATTTATTACGCGAATGGCAAAAATCCTTCGGCTTTGTTTCGCGTCTCGTTTGAGTTTTATTGATAGAGCGCGCCGCGTTCGTTCGGATACGTCGCCGTTAAAACGACGAGGCTCGGCTTCGCGCCGAATTAATTGCGACCCCGAAAGCGGAATCGAAATGTCGCGCGCAGCGACCTGCGAGTACACGCGGTGCGTTCGAAACCGCGGGGGCCAATTCAACACAATCTCGTTTCAGCGAGAACGCGAAATATATCGTGATTCTTACGTAAGCCGAGCGTCCAATCGTATTCCTCGTTTGACCTTTTTAACAATAGAAAATAGTAATCTTCGTTATTTTACATAATTAAAAAAGGAACGAGCGTTTTTATCTCCTTTCAATGCTTTGTTTTTTCACCTTTACCGCGGTCGTATATCTATATATATATATATATATATTGATCGTAATATGTTTGTTAATATTCATTTATCAAAGTACCGATCTGTTCCAATCTGCTTAAATCAGAGTACAAGTCGAAGCACAATGCTGAATTATTGCATTATCTTCTGCCTAAACAATTGTTAGACTTCTATCATAAAGCATCGAGTCTTTATGTATGTATAGACATGAATGCGTGAGAGAATGACAGACTATCATCTCGGGCGCAAATTTATGTTATAAATATTGTATCACGTTTGCACCGCGCGTTTAAGATGAACACAATTAACATACGATTCATCATATAATAGCCAAATAATGCCAAGTAATTACGCTCGTAAAAAACGCCGGGTTAAAACGCAAGCTTTTAATGATTACGTATTGTAATGATTATTATTATTGTTATTACTATATTGGAATTAAGAAATGATACGAAACGTAAATCGCGCGACGTAAATAACGATTCTTAGCGCGCTCCGTTCGTCGCGCGCGTTTCTATACCGGGCGTCTTCGTTCATTCCGCCACGCCAAACGACAAATCCTGAGCCTAAACGTTATTTTTTCCACGCTGATCCTCGCGTCGTATCTGCCGCTAATCGCAAGCACGTAATCCACGCTCATTTTATTCAATTATCTATGATTTTTCAATGAAATTCAGCTTTTAAATTTCAAATTGCAAAGTTTGAATGCAAAAATAAATAAACGCGAAGCGAGCATAAATTATTTATAAAGTGAATATCAATGAACGCGCGTTTTTATTATACGTCTGATATTTTGAATATTCAGATAAGGACAATCGCTCCAGTATGCATTTCAAATACTTTTCTCTAGTGTCTATAACGTATAATTAAAGTACGCTTCTGATTTACTGCCATTCACATGAAAGTACAGTTAAAGTGCACTTATGATTGAAAGATATATGCTTCTCACTTGTTTCGACCAGTCAACATCATAGAAAATTAGTAAGGATTTATAATACAAAACGTCGTGGCGCAACAATTTATCGGCGACCATTATTCCGAGCCACCGAAGCCGCGCGCTTCATTGGAGCGAGCGCCCGAAAACCGTCCACTTCGGGCGCGTCAGTTGCCGCGCGACAATAATTTGTCGCGTCGGACTCGGCTTTGAAAAATGTACGCAGTAAATCAGAAAAAACGCTCCCGGTCGCGGATAATTCGATTTGATGAATAAACATTAAACTTTATCGTCGCCCGATCGAAATGTTATCTTAATTGTCAAACGCGCGCGTTTTATTTGCAACGAAACCTGAAAAGTCGCATCGCAATTTCATTGGCCGGCTCGAAGCATGCGCGATTTATAAACACAAGGAATCTCGATAAAGATCTGATCGTGGCCTCTCATCCATATTAAATACTGATGAGGATTTTTATGTAAATACGACCCGCTACTGTGATCGGAATTGTTTACATCGTAAATTTCGCAGACACGAACCCAATGAATCATTTATATCTGCTAACCTAATAATTACATTTGACTAATTTATTGAAACGCGCACTTTGCAATTTTAATGCCGCGCCGACGTTTCGCGGCCGCGTCATTTTCGCGAATTTTGAAAAATGCCGCCCCGTCCGGTCGCCGACTCGAACGCACCGTCTGGTCCGGTCAGAGCGCGGGTTGCGTTCGAATTGCGCCGCGCCACTCGCGAAGGCGTTCATATAATTTGTATTATTCTGTAATATATACACATATATATATATGTAACGCTTTCGTTTTAAAATTAATAAGTAATAATAAAGTAATAACCCGCGCAAAAATATCTCGGCGCGATTATATATATGAATGCGCGATATTCTACCGCGCAGGCAAATTTTATACCGTAAATTAGAATAATCCCTAGATGAATTGGTCCTTGCATTAGCATGCATCGTAAATATTCGAATTCGTCTCAAATTGAAAAAAAATTGAATTCAAATTATCCCTTATCATGAATAAAATAAAAACCTAATTTAAGTGTACCGTAGTAAAGCACCTAAAACCTAGTAAATAAAAACACGTTAATTGGCAAATCCTTTATTTCCGTCAACATTTTGCGTTCTCCCCGGCGAGGCCCGCCGAACCCAACCGAATCCCAAAACCCTTCAAACGCGGCATATCCCGCGACCTCCTTCGCAAAGACACGCAAAAAAGGAACGCGCGGCTCGGCGGTTCGTGTGCCGGTTGGACGCGGGCCCGGTGCTTTTCTGCAAACAAAAAAAAATCGACTGCCACGGTCACGTCAGAGCCGTTCTATGAACTACAGATATCAGGCACGGTCGCGCTGTAATTGGCTCGGAATGAACAAATTTGCTGACAAATAAAAGTTCGGCCGGCAGTAGTTTTTCTCGATTCTTTTGACAATGCAAATAAAACGAGTGGTATCACACGATTTAAGAGAAAGAAGGCACGGAGCTTAGGAGAAAAAGATTATTACCCGTGGCAGCGCTAGCGTCCCGTGTGTGTCGTGAGTTGACACGCAACCGACTTTTTCACGAGAACTGACAATGGTACTAAAACTGCGGGCACCAGCCGGCAATGGGGCAAGCGGACCGTTGCAGCTTGCTCGCTGCCTCAACTTATAGTTGCTCGTCGCTCCACGCAATCCACTGCACAATGAGAGCAAAACAAACGGAATCACGTGACGGGATATGACTGTCGCATGTTTCGGTTCTGCGTCCTGCAAATGTTGCGTTCAGTCATTATTATTGTTACTGTTGTTGTTCTTATATTCTTGTCGTGATTGCATTATTATTGTTTATGTAATAACAATAATTGCGCGCGTTTGTTTCGATTTCAGCGTTCTAATGCCATTTTAATGTCCGGCGCCGATTCGGACCGATTCGTCGAAAATCGGGCTTTTTGAAGAAGAAAACGAAGAAAAGACGCGTCGAACTTTGACCTTCGCAGAGCGCCCCGGCTTTCGGCCGCGATTTTTCAATTTGCGGTAAATTAATTGGTTATTGAAATAAGCATCGCGCTGATTCGTCATAGCCAATTAATCCGAGCGGCGATTAATTTGTTATATACGTAATATATATGTATTGCAGCGTCGGCTAATTAGCCATGACGGATTTGTCTGCGGGATGCAGCGCGCGTCGATTTTATGATTTATCTTTGACGCGAACGGATTAATTGGCCGTGCGGAATCGGCCTTCAAAATTTGTCTACGAATCGGTTCGAGTGCTTGCGGCTACGAGACCGGACCGCCGGTGCATTGCGCAATCGGTTTTGCGCACGTTAATGACGGGACTGCGGTTGGTCGGGGTCGGCGCGCGTTTGCCAATTTTGGGCCCGTTTGCGGGCGTTTTCGAACATGGTCGAAGACCTTAGCGAGGTTTCGAAGGACGCGAAAATCGATTTCGTTCGTTGGTCACCGCGCGACGATCGTCGCTCGATCTTGTCTTAAATACGGGATCTCAACGCGACTTACGTGTCTCGGTTTATTACATTTTTATTAAACCGAATTAAACACAGGTTTAGAGAACATCATAAGTCATAAGAGTTTAAGATAAACATATTAAAGTTACAATGAATTTAAAAGAAACATTCTAGGTCAATTGACCCATCCGTTCTGTAGTATTAACCGAATGTATTAAACCTGATCTTCAAGATTAGCACATACGCGCTTTATAAACTATATAGCATATACGTGATGTTAAAAAAAACAAAGAGAGAACATCAAATCAACAAAGTTATTGGACGTAATTTTAAACGCAAATATTAACTTGATCGTAAATACAAATCTATGTCGAAATCGTTTTTTAAGCATACATTTTGAAAAACAACTTTTTTTCGGATCAAATATAAATCAAGCAATTTGTACCGTTTTTATGCACAATATTAAATTACACCTACACGCGCGCGAACAACGCAAATAAAAAATTGAATAAAAAGTCATTCAAATTATGTATTTATAACAATATTCATAAAGCAAAACTAAAATATCTCCTCCAATTTTGTACAAAACAATACGAGGAAGTGGATATACTAGACTATGACGAAGAACGATCATTAAAAAAAGTCCAGTTACTGCAAAGTTGCAGATATGGAACCATATAATACGGAGCGTGCGTGAGCTTTAAAATAAATTTCAAACAAAAATATAATCAAACGAACGACATCGCGAAACGCTGGGCTCGTACAATGACACGTCAAAATCATCCGGATCTGGTCGCATTTGAATCCGAACGCCGAACTAAATGAAAACGTTCAATCGAGAGTAATTAATGGTTTTTGTTTGGTATCATTTTTCTAGCAACGTAATGCCTGCATTACGAGAACAAAGTGCACATCTAATTACATATATATAACCACACGTTCTACGGTTTGAAAGTCTGCTACGACAATACCTGCAGCAACTGTACAAGTCAAATTTGCAAACCAGACCAAAGTCGGTTGACCTTTGACACCGTCACTCCTACAACCGTATAAAGAAAATAAAAGACCAAAACCGCCCGAAACTGACGACGTTTCTCCCCGCGTGATTAAAGTTTCGCTTTAACTGGATGATAATTTAATAATTGAATGCAATTTTTCGATAAACTTTGACCGCCAGTTAGGATCTCTGACACGTAACGAGCTCCAGTTCGGAAAACCATTGAACCGCGTAGAATAAGGTAACAT
>JABFQC010004314.1:0-12829 GCA_022817085.1 Psilanteris sp. ZL-2020
ACGCAACCGAACCGAGTGCATAATATTTATAACGCGCACCAAAATTTGCGCTCGTATACCGCGGCGCAGACAGCGCCGTTAAAACAAATGAAAAAGGAGTTTCGTAACGCGGCGATATTCGTCAGTTATTTTGCAGGGTCATGTTCAAATTTCGGTAATGACGAGTCGGCTACTGTCGGAGCTTTCTCTTTCTCGGCCGAGACGCGTTCGGCGGGATCGCTGCTTCGGCGCGACTATCTACTCATCTTTCTCATTCCGCACCGGCCCATTAATCGGGCCGTATTATCTCAATCACGTAAAACGGTGAAATTGCATTTACCTTTTTAAATGAATATTTGACGGGGATGCCGCGGCTCGGCGTTCTGGCTCGGCTCCCGCCCGCTAAGTTAATTTACCGAGGAATGCCGGGCACCGCCTCCAGTTCGACCCTACTACGGATATCAAGCGAGTTTGTGCTCTCGCGTCATCGCATATATATAAAGAAAGTCACAGCCGGGGCTTGCGATACGAGAAATTTATGCCGATAGATGGCGCTCGGACGCGTCCAAACATCCATTTCTATTAATGAATTTATCATAAGGCGAGATTATCTCGTAGGAAGTCGATTTCGCGTGGCTTCGATTTGTGTAATTAATATAGATATAAGGTTGTATTATGAGCGTCGAGGCATCTTGTTTTTTTTTGGTTGTAATTAGATATATCTATAACATTCGGGAACGGTGAACGCGTATCACGGACGAGATGGGAAAAGCTTTAATTATCAAAGGAGAAATTTGATGCGAACGAGAAATTGATTCAAATTTGAACGTAACAAATTGTGCTGGTCTATATCGGAGTGTATATATATATGGATATTTGGTGAATAAATTTTATCGGGTGTAATCCATATCGTGGATTGCGATAAAAACTAAGAAATTTACTAATTTGCGAAATTAGTAAATTTTGAATTTCGCGCCAATGAGTTCCAATCGAACAGTCGAATTCACCCGTGTGTGTATATATATACACATACACAAATTAGTTTATAATCTTTAGCGTTTCAGGTCTGTTAATTATTTCATACGTCTTATTGAGGCTACAAGCTGACATCAAAATAAACACAAATCAATGCGATATCATACAATTTACGTTAGCACAAATTACTATATCAATATTCAAATTTGCATTAACTGCTTCTTAATGAAACAATAAAACAGGAGCAACATCCTGAATTATCATTTTGAACGCAACATGAGTAATCATCCTTAAACGACAATTTATTTATCTTTCCTGCGAGATCTTGCACCAACTAAATCTACGCAGCTCGCATATTTATATAATAATTGAGCATTTTTTCCACCAAGTCAACTGTTGCTCGTACTAAATTGCCCATCCCTTTTTAATTAGATTCAAAGCTAATCTACGCGAGCGCCTTAACTGTACCTGAATGTACACTTCCTCCAACATCTTTCCGTTCATGCAAAGTTGCAGTTATCCCACTAATCATAGTTAATTTCGAAGCGTGATGTTTACCATATATACACATAGTTGCAATAATAGTTTTGTTTTTATTATTTCCTTTTTTTATCTCTCTCTATATATATCGGTCGCTGAACGGCATTATAGCGAAGCGAAATGATCTGTATAAAAGCAAAACTAAGTCACTTTGTCTAATTTTATATTATATTACGTTTTTCATATTATATGCATCCCCCCCCTCTTAAGGGTGGTGTTTGACACATAATAATAACGATTTTTGTGTAGATTTGAAATCTGCAAAAATTATTTGGCGGTCTCCATCCGTTCTCGAGATAATCGCATTTTTCCAAAAAATTGCATCTTTTTTAAATGCAAATAAGATATGTTTTATTTAATAATAATAATAATAATAATATTTATAATTACATTTTACTGGATCAGAATTTAAAGCATTTTATGCATTTGAAAGATTTATAACGATATAATAAACCGTTAAAAAGATAAATAATATAAAAAATTTTAACATTATACTGGTACTTTGCTATAGAGCATCAAAAAAGGTTGTAATAATATGTTCTGACGAATCATATCGTTGAAACATAAACCCCTCCTCAGAACAACTCCGGAATTACCCAAAAAAGTCTTAGATGTCACTATTTTGAGATACAAAATGACATATTTCAGTCACCAACTGTCAAAATATTGTGCATTAGATTAACACACTTAGGCATCTTAATTAAGTTGCTTTGTGTCTTAAACAAGACACGCGTATTATTTGTTTTTTAGCAGTGTTCCTGGTGCTCAAAATTTGACAACGACTCCGACGATTAGAAAACAGCCAAACAGTAGTAACGAAGAAATAGCGCACGACCCGCAATGAATATACGAAAAATAAATTGTTGCACGACTATCGTCCCACGCAATTATGTTCATAAAGATTCGAACGCGATCCCATTCGTTAAGACACCAAACAATTATCTCGAAGACCGATCGGTGTTTTCGCCTCAATTTTGTCCGCTCCGGTCCATCAACGAGGCTCGTTGAGTCGTCTTATCTACGATCGTAGGATGGGTCTGCAGGAGGCACGAAACGCGGGAGCCATCTCTGTTAATCATCGCGTAATTACCGCTGCCATTATCAGATTCCGAGATAGATGCGTTCACGAGGAATCAGTTAAGCATCGGGATCTGGTTACTAGCTCGTCATTATATTGATCAACGAGCCGGAGACGAGCGCGACGATTAATAAAAGAGTAGTCGACGTAAGTATAATGGAAAAAGTACGATCGACATCACTCATCTTGCCATCGCTCTCAACAAAGTAGTTTATTAGTTTCATCGAGGACACTTTTCCAGACGAGTTTAAATATATATATATATATATATATATATATATGTGTAATAAAAAACCGTCGGAAGGAGCGCTTGGTCCGTCGTCGGCGGATTCACGTCACGGGCTCGCGCGCGTTCGGTCAATTAATTCCGTCGATGCCGATTTCGAATCGTTGAAATCGCGCCCGAAGAAGGACCGAATGGCGAGTGATACGTTTGTCGCCGAGGCAAACGGTCGACGCGAACAATTGTCACTCAATTAGAGCGCGAGGCAGAAATTTGTAATTAAAATGCTCGTCAAAGTGTGCGCTCGCAACACGGTTGCCGGGATGGATATCGCTGGGCGTGGTTCGAGGTCGGGCTCTTAAACGTCTAGCTAATTAGAGCTTTATTCTCTACTCATTTTGCGAGCGCATTTTGAATCGTGGGAGAGAAAAGGAACGAGGGATGGAGAGAGCGAGGCGAAGGAAGATTGAGCGGCGGGAGGAAGAGATAGAGATAGAGAGAAAGACAGAGATGGAGGAGAGAAAGGCACGGCTGGGTCTCACCCTCGACCCTAATAACGCGGTCCAACCGTAATGAGGAGTAAACTAATTATTGGATGCTAGTTGGGTAGGGCGATATTTCAAAACTCCGCTGACAGCTTGCAGCAGGAGCAACAAAGGTCACCTAGAAACCATCCTACCGTTGCCTGGTATCCTTCGGCCGACCGCATTCTTCTGGATATACATTGCGATCGGGAGACGTGAGTTGCTTTAAATATAAACTCGAGTCATTTTTGGCGGTTTCGAAACCGAGAATACGTTCGCAGGTCTATCACGGACATATAATATACGAAAATGTCGGAAAGAATGCCGTCCGAACGACGGACGGGGCCGAGCGCAAAAATTCTGCTACCAAACCGAAGGGCTTTTGATTTACCCTCCGACGCGCGCGAGTCGGTGGCAAATAGCACGCGAGCCAACCGATTCGGCGCGTATTTTCTGGCAATAAAACGTGCGTGGGGAGGAATTCGATTTGATTTTTAGCATTTTGTAAATCAAGGCAAGCGAACGACGCGGGCGCGCGTCCCATTGGCGGACGCGTTTTAAAGAGATATTAATAAAAATGCTAAACTCTTAAAGCCGTTTTCATGGGTGCTTAACTTTGCGCATCACAAAAGACAGAAAAGCAACAGGAATAAAGGCTCTAATTGAATCACTCGGCAGAAACGATTTCAAAGAATATCATCCACGATCCAAGCAGGGCTTTGTTTCTGAAAGCCAGCGCGTTTCGGAATGATTACGGATCATTGGTGTTTCGCGCAAAACAGGCGTCATAAAGTCGAGTTCTCAAAAGGCGCCAGCGCATAAAACTTTGAACGCTTTCACGTCACTCGGTTTTTATTCTGCGAGGCGGTCTTGCACCGCGGGGGAGTTCCACGGCATAAAAGACGCGAGCTGCGCCAAGTTATGACTGCGACGATGATGGCACTCGCAGAAATGTGCCTTACCCAAAAATTCACGCTCCGCTATTAGCATCCTAATGAATAATGCATGCGCGACTGTTTATAGAGATATTTCCGTTAATTACGGGCCTTATTTACGAAATCTTCATTTTATTTTATTAATTCAGTTTTAATGAAATATTAATATATCGTTACTCGGCCGGTTTATTCGACGTTATATTTTTATGCCCCGTCTTTTGCCGGGCATTGACTTTTTGGATTTTCAGTCAACAAGACCGCGAAAATTTATTAATACGCGCCGAGTTCGAGTTTTTTTGAGCTTCGCTGGAATGTGCGCGTTTTTTGCTCTTCGCTGCGCCTCGTTGTTTGTTTTTATTGAAACGGGGTGCTTGGCAGAACAAAGTTCAAAGGAAACTTTTCGTCACCTGTAATGAAATTTCGTCGTAACGATGCGGTTTAATCATCGCAATTTATTTCGATCGTTTTATTGAGTCTCGCGTTCAATAAAAATGTGTCGTTTTCGGAGTTCGAGCTGCGTAAAAAATGCGCATAAAATTGACGTTATAATGGATATGAATTTACAGCTTTAAAATTGCGCGCGATTCAATGACGCGCGGAATATTATGTCGAATTTCACTCAGATTTACAAGGTAAAGCAGGTCGATCGTGGCTCTTTGAATTCAACTTTGCGCGCGTCTTTGTTTTTCCTTCGTCAATCACAATTTTACCTTTCGATATAGTTATTGCCTGCGTGGTTGGCTTTGATTAGTCGCTCGACGCGTTTTAATTATAATATCGAATGTGCTAATGCAAGCGCGCTCACCTGATCGCATTTTTGTATATAAAAACAAATGCGATTTAATTGACGCAACGTTACATAATGACATTATTAGGACATATTAAATGCGTCTCAAAAAGATTATAATTATCTAACGAATGTGTTATCTATATCACGCAACAATTAAAATTAAACATTTTGAAAATAACAATTTCATAACAGATTGCTTCGAGTATTATACAATCGCTGTTATTACTGTTTTCGAAAATAATTATCCTCGGCGCATAATAGGCATAAAGATTAATACGAGTATAAAAAGCAGTGGGAAAAAAAGGAACGACAAATTTAAATATAACAAATGAACAAAACTAAAAGGAAATTTGACGGTCGAGGGTGTGATTTGCAAATGTATTTGTATTCCGAAATAGGTGTTATTTCGGATCAATTTCGCGAAAGTCAAAATAAACAAAGTATGCGAAACGAAGGCATTATGTTCGTTCGAAAATCGGACCACTGTTTATTAAATGACAAACGAGCACGGTTCACGATGCTTCATCTATTTGGTTATTTGCATCCGAGTTTGAAAAATTGGCCAACGTGATTGCGTGCGAAAATTCGTGCCTTGAAAGCATATCGTGTCCGGCGTGCATCGCTTACTGACACACAATGTGTGAACATGAACCACAATTTTCGTATTCGCGTTTGCAAATACAAAGTTACGCTAACTGCCTTGCATTATCATTTCTTTTATACAAAGCGACAGATTCTGAGAACGTTGAGTACATAATTTGTAATACAAAGGAGAGTTTAATAAATTCGGTTTCAGCTTTTTTTATTATTATCATTATTTTCTATATCAACGTACACGCATATAACTGACGGTTAATGTCAAAACTAAATATGTCGACGAACCAAAGTATTCCATTTGTGTTTTCATTTATTTTATCGACGAATTTAATACGAATTACTTAATAGATTTAATCGTTAGAGGGGGTCAAATAATTTTATCAAAAAATGACACTCTCGTAGATTAAATTGGCTTAATTAGAGCCAAATTTTTTTCATCCGCTAAAAATGTAGTTAAAAGGCCAATCGTGATATATAAATACAAATGTTCGCACCTGCATTTTTTCGTTGCAATTATAAAAGTATTGTGGAATTCATTTAAGAATAATTAATGATATTATACGATAATAATGGTAATTAATAAGATTAAATAAGTAACGTATAAACAATAACGATGAAAAGAAGTAATTTATAAGCAGAACATTATAGTTTTCAACAAATCAAATTAGATATGGATTCAATTGAATTATGTTTTTATCTTAATTTTGCGTTACTATATTAAAATGAAAAGACAAAAATGTGATTAATAGCCATGTTTAATAAGAATGCATTCTTTTAAAAGTTAGTGCTTATTGTCTCATACATCTTAATTATACCAATGCTGTTGGTCTATTTTTGAAACTCATAAGTTTAAAACTGAAGATTGATTATATACGTGTGTGTTATTTCTTATAAACAATATGCAAAAATGAACTAATTTTGCATTTTGAGTGAGTAGATTATCAATAATATGTATTATGATGAATCTGATAGTTTGTGTCTAGATATAATATATGATCCACATATAATTCATATATGACATTTCTTATATATTCGCATTCTCATGATAAATATTAGATTAATGCGTAGATTATACACTTATTTATTCATACAAGATTGTACATTATTATATTATTATTCATTTTAAATACGTATACAACAAAATAGTATGATGTAAAAATTAGTGAAGGATGTAATTGGATGAGTTTTAAATTTTCATTCACTAATAATAAACTATCCACAAAATAGAGTAGTTTATAGTTTATACACTTAGAAAAACTAAACGTAGAAAATTGCTGTTTATAACATTAATTTGGAGACATTAAATTACTGTTTTTTGTAAAAATAAAGTTTTTCATACCAATGTTTACTCCTAATTTTTAGTATAATGCTATTATAAACAGCAACATTTTAAGTTTAATTTTTCTCAGTGTAGTTCTTTTTCGAATATTTCAACCTTAATAAATAGTCAGTTTCTTAAATCTGGTTTGACATTTCTTTCAATAACCATCCAATCAAAACGCACAAAATTCGCGTATCTCAACGTATATTTCTGTCACAAGCACTTTGTATGAGAGTGAAAATTATGACTCGCCAATCGAACGAAAAATCGCGAAGAAAGCGTAAAAAATTGCGGATCGTTGAACCAAGCAACGTTTTGACATCTAGCGTTATTTTTTGATCCCGTCATTAACGCTCAAAGCAATTAAGTGGCTCGGATATAAGCGTCGCTTCGGTTTTCGCGAATCAGTCACGGTATGGGGCTTGTTTATTCGATGATCGATGCAATCTCTTATCGCGTATCTTGTCGCCGAACTAGTCCGCCGAGACGAGAGATCGATTCGAGATATGGGAGGGATTGGGAATAACAGGTGGACGAGGGAAGCGAACGAGGAGACGTCGAGAAAACTAGCCGGATTTACGTGTGTGCTCGTTACACGCATAGGCGAACGAGTTAGTCTTTCTCATCCGCAGCGACACCTTTCCCCGCCGCCCTCGCTCTGTCAAGGTCTCGTCAGAACGAGAGGAAAATATATACTTTCAACTTTGATCAGCAATATTATTCGACGTGACTTTTATTCACGCACGTGTAATTTTCTTTGTTGCGACTGCACAGAGGAGCAACATGGCAATTAGTAATTGTGACGAGATTTATAAATGCATTAGTTGCATAGTGAATAACGCCGTATATAAATCGTCTTTTTAATCACATTATCATATTCTGTGTGCAATTTTATAAACAAGGCGCTTAAACTTTGAGATATGCAACTGTTTCAATTATTTGAGTATTGAAGTTGAGTGAGAGAAATGATGCTGCAAATTTTACGACACCTGAAATTAAACGCAGGATGAATGCTCAAAAAATTATGGTTCGCAGTTTTTAAGAATGCAACAAAAATTACCATACGGTTGACATAAATATAACGATATTTTTAAAAGTACACGTAGAAAAAAGTTACATTATAAAATACCATACTTATAGCTTTATAAGGATATTACGATTAGTATTATGGAAATGACTATACTTTATAGAAATTTGTCTTACAAATATAGCTAATTTGTCTAGAAGATATTGTATTGTATAGAAGATGTATAATAATTTTGGAAATATTTGGTTCCAAATCCCTGAAATACCATAATGTATAGTCATTTTTAGTATAACATTTTTCTCCGTGTATATTTACAATTTTGTGCTTTTAAACTACACGAAGAAAATATATATTGAACTTTTTACTATATGATATTTCAAAAGTAGGATATATACTTGAAAATACTATAAACATTACTAAATAATGTATTACACTTTTGAATGCGCGCAATATTATATATATTCAACGTATGTAGACATTTTTAATATATGATATAGTGTAATTTTTATAATATTTTTGAGTATATCCTACTTTTGATATATTATATAGTAAAATGTTAAATATATGTTTTCTCCGTGTATGATTATTTAGTTTGGTGAAATTTGTCGGATGTTTTCATTTGGTGTACATTAAAGATTCTACTGTTATATGCTGGGAAATGCGTGTATAAATGTTGAAAATAAAATCTTAATTGCAATTTCACACGGAAAACAATAATCTTACCAATTTTAGCACGCTACATCATAAACGTAGGAAACATTTACAAAAATCTAAATAAATGTTGGACATCATTATTATTTGTGCTAATATTCGTTTTGTTACATTTTTCAACGTTTTCAACCATAATTTATCATATTTATTATTATTTGAAATATGCATCCTATATTGCATTATCAATTATGCTAAAATTCGTAGACATTATATTCGTTTCAATGCACGATTCGGATTATTTTCGTATTCGATATAATAACTTTATTTGAATTCCACGCGTTCCTACGAATAATCAATTTGTTTTACGAAAAAAGATGATTCATTTAGAAATTAAATTGCAATTTACTTAGAAACACCGATTAATTACTTGAAACTACAATTTAAACGCTGCTACGTGCCGAAGTTAAATGATAAGCCCGAACACCGTGACTTTTTCTACAAACAAACTTAATTATATCTTCTTGGCTTTTCTAATCCCGATGAAAACCACTTTGCGATTCAAATTTCGAAAATGAGATTAACTTAGTTTAATTTCATAATCAAGCTAACAACCGTGCGCGCTTTGTCGCCGCTTCTTCGCTTTTGCGCAGACGTCGTTGTTATTCCGGTCGCGTGATTATTTATCGTTTATTACGAGAGCGAAACTGGATCACGGCGTATTAATGCCGCTAAATTCGTTTTGACGCGAACAGTTATTGGGTGACTAGAAGAGCCGGCGTAAAACGCTGCAATAATGACCGGTTTCTAACTAACTGATAGCCAGTACGATACAAGGCTTCTGACAGAGACGGGGCGATCGTGTATCGAGCGCGCGTCGATTTGTTTACACCGTAGTAATTTGCTAATGACCGCCAGCAGGATGATTTCGGTGTTGCGCCGGCGTTGGCCTCTGGAACCCGCTCTCGAATCCTGCGAGTACTTTTAGCGGCGCAAGAAGCGTTCGCTAAAGGTCAAAATTAGTCGCACGGAATATCGCGCTGATGGTACAGTTTACGGCGCAAAACGACGTATACGCGCATTACACGATTTAGAGACAGTCGGTTGTTTTGGAATTAACAAAAGGACGAAGAAAAAAAACAGGCCGTTCGCCCTTGAAAGTTGAAACTTTTACGCTTCGCGCGGAGGTGCGTTCAACTTTTTCTCTTTCAATCCACTTTTTGTCCTTTTTATTATATAGTTTTCATGTAATACAATTAACGTAAATTGTAGTTTATTATTCGTTTACACTATTGCATCATAATAACTGCAATTAAAGCTACTTTCATTTAATTGTAATGACTGAAACTTATAGTTAGTGCGTCTTAAAATTAGCTGATGAAATAATTCATTTGTTCTGAAATGCTTGTTTAATTAAAATTGCAATACTTTGCGAACAAACAAATTAATCAGCCTAATTATTAGCATTATTAAAATAAATGAATTAAATTAATTATACTTATTCAAGCAGCGTTGATTACTTTAAATTTATAAAATACGGATAATTAAGTAAAACAAAACTTTTTTCCAAGCCTTTGAACGAACAAACATTGCTGAAACGCATGTATTTGTGAGTTAATGTTTCCGAATCAATTGTAATGTTTCGTGGTCTAGAATTGTTGTGTCGCGCTTTTAATATGCGAATAATAGTATCATTATTGAATGATAAAAAATGAAGGAAATAATATATATAATTATGTCGTATATCGTTTGTACGCTTTACGCGAACACGAATACCATTCGTAATTTATAAATAGACAAATGTAATTATATCTTATTCTTTGTACGTATAGATATAACACATAATTCTCGTATAAGAATGACACAAGACATAAAGTGCTTAGGTGTTGACAGAACCCATCTTCATGGTGTTGCAATGCATCGTGTTTTTGCAATATTCAAGCTCAGGTCGGAACATGAAGAAAAAACCGCTTGGATAGAAGCGATAGAATTGACTGGATCTGACAAGGTTTAACCAACTTCAGGATGGTTCTATTAGGACCGACTAGATCTGATAACGGCTGAGGTGATATATCTTTGTGACACTGCAAAAACAGGTGGCTGCGTTCGAAATGGACTTGTTGACGCCTTTAAGATGTAATGAGAGACATAATTAACGCTCAAGATATGTCTTTTTTTTACGGCAGATCATATCTCGTTTTCCGAGTTTTATTATATTACTGGATCTCGAATTTTATGGTTGTGATTATTTAATGAAGACAAATATTGTATTTATCTCAATCTAATCGATTTTTTTTATATTTATCCAACTTATCTCTCTTAATAAGAAAAATGACAATTATGCAAGAAGAGATACGAGTAAACAATTTACTGAAACATATTATATAACGCGTGATACATGCCGGCTGAAAGGTAGAAACAACAGGGATGATTGGTCAAATAAACAAAGCAATTTCCAATAGTATATATATTTAAAAATCTGTCCTTATACAAAACAAAAATCTTATGAAAAAATGAAACTGTCGGAAGATACAAATTAAATGCGACGCACTCTTTCATTCGTGACATTTCATTCCATAATACTCGCAAAAAACATCATAGAACACAAAGAATCGGATCAGGAGATTGTAAAAACTCTCTTATAACAGCACAAAGTACAATCCTGGATCTGACGGCCCACGAAAAATCTAATTCTTCATCCCAGGTTCTATCGTAAGTTCATACTCGCGACGTACAATTAATAATGATTTTATCAGATGACGATGGCTTAAGGTATTTTAATGATAGGACTCTAACCTGTTCAACTATAAAATATTTACATAAGTTACAGTTACTTTACTTTTCTATGCACTTGTATAAGAGTCCCTGGGTGGATTCGTAACGCGAATTCATTCTTGACAAAAGACTAAGCATTTCGGTCCTGCAGTCTCGTTTCTCATGAAAAAAAAGTATTCTACAATTAAGAGTTTACTACTGACAAATGTCTTTCTGGAAAATACAAATTCAAACACGCTAAAGATGGTATTGAAATAAAAAACCAAAAAAAAAAAAAAAGGTAAAATATTAGTACGTCATTTTTAGTCGCGAATCAGTTCAGGATTCGAACGGAAGTGATATAATACTGTTGGACTTCGTATTTTCAAGAAAACCAATCATTAATAATAAAACAACCTTGTTTATTGATTCGTAAGCAGTTCGCCGCGGGCGAACTTAAACTCGAACGGTTTAATTTGCGGAATTCATTCTTCGACAAACAACCGAGGGTTACGAATTTTAGAGACGAGCTTCGTAGTGTACAACGACTGGCGGGCGCAATTGGCGCAGCGAGCGTTATAACAACAATAAACACATAACGCTTTGCCGGCCAACGATCATTTGTCGCGCCTCGGTCCATTCACAAAACCTTCGCGTACCTCGCGAATTAAACCTATCATTCCTGAAATCACGTGCTTTCGTCGACCACAATTTCTCTAACGGCTACCTAAACATTACGCGCCGCGTTCGTGCCGGTGCACACCGATACGCGAAAAGAAGCTTTTTTATATATACAGATGGTACGCCTTCGCTTTGCACGGGCAGGCGGAAACCTCGTTACGTCGTCTTGCTAATATACAGAACTTGAAACGACGCGACACTCGGCGAAAGTCGCGCCGGTGTTCGTCGCCGTTTCTTTTTACACGCACTTTGACCTTGGCTCGTGCAAATCTCAAACGCCCTCGTCAGCAAGACGGAAGCAAAAAATCGCCGAGTGCGCGCGTTTCTATTCTCGCCCGTACAAACCGACAACGCGTCCGGCGTTGGCTTGCCAATGGCCCGTGCGCGCGGGGTTGCACCAGGGGTCACGTGACCGCTTGGCGAACGGATCCGCGGCCGGAACTTTGGCCGCACGCCCGAACCACATTTCGGCCGGCTCTCCTCTCCGTTGCTTTGCTAGTTAAAAACGCGCGCCGCAGTCTATGTTATCTATTCTTCAGCTAACCAGGTCTCCGTTCTTGCGGAGCATCTCCAAGTGGTGCTCGTATTCGCGCGCCTTCAGGCGCAAGGACGCGATGCTGCTGGTTCTTCGGTCGATGTCGGGCAGAGCGTTGTTTGTCGGCGAGGTGCTGGCCTGTGGTGACCTCGTGCTGGCCGGAGGCTGCGCGGGGGTTGGCAGCGCCGGGGGCGGCGGGTGCCCCCCCGGGTGGGGCAACGA
>JABFQC010004315.1:0-12829 GCA_022817085.1 Psilanteris sp. ZL-2020
GAGTTTTACACACTGTGTGTTCACTCAGAGAAAAAATAGTATATTCAGTAAATTTAACTGAGTTTTCAGTAATGTATAGCCATGACTGAAAATAATTATTTGGTCCAACTGAAAAGATTAGATGTTTTTATAGAATATGGCAGCCAATTATGATACTTGAATTAACAAACTCAGTTAATTTTACTGAATATTTCAATTGTTTCAGTTAAAAATGTCAGTTTTGGCTGCATTACAACTTAAAATTATAGTTATTTTAACCAACACAGAATCTCACAGTTAATTTAACTGACGGTTAGGATACTGGTTTAACTAAACTTTTCAGTAGATCTTACAAAGTCCTTTTTTCTCAGTGTAATAAGAATATTACATTTTTTGTGTAACATTTACACTTAGCGTGTAAAATTACACTCTATGAGTGCGATTTTACAGAACTGGGTTTACAGTGCAGTGCATTTTTCCCACGACACAATGATACCATTATCTTGCGTATATATATTGATAACTGGCCGTTCACGCGAATCGTGGACGTTCATTGTAGCGCGCACGTATACGCCCGTCAAATTTGCATGACGAAAATGAGGACGTGTCGACGAGGGAAATTCATACTTAAATTATCCGCTGGATAACTATTGACTGCACACCCTACTCGTGTTTGGATTGACTATATATACCCTAAATGCAGCCAATAAGTCCGTTATATGTGCATACGCGTTTGAGGGTATGATTTATTAACGGCGCGCATGTAGCGAGAAAATGATACAAAATGGATGATAATAATCAAGACATCAGAGAAACTTCCGCGTCAAACGTGTTTCGGCGCGGCCAACGAATTCGAATATATTTGCAATAAATTATTAATACCGCGCCATTCCAAATTACTATGTAAATTTTAAACTATCGATCTATATTCGTAATCATTTTTATGACTGAGACTGCATATTTCGCGCAATTCCATTATGTGGGTTACGTAATTTTTAAATTTAAAGTCCGACCAAAATAAAAAGTCGCATATAAAATTTGAAATTCGTCACATGAAATTGTGGTGCGAGGAAGCGTCAAAGGCTTCGTGTATATTGGGTTCTGTTAAATTAAATTATACACATATATGGTGCGCGCGTATTAAAGTGCTTTATACGCAATCTAACTGAAATTTATAGAACCATTCATGCTTAGCTCTCGAGAGTTACATATGGCATTATAAATATACAAATTAAGTTGCTTTCATTTGTCGCGTACGTATGTACATGCAAAATATTATAATAGAATTATACGAAAGTTGTATTTTTTTTCATTCTTTTTAATATTTAATCAATTTTGCCTTTGTCATGTGATTTTATATTCTGATCTGTGAAGTTAACAATTTTATAATGCACGGTTTAATTTAAATTCCATCGGTAATGTGCATTTATAATTCACGTAAAATAAAATTGCATAATCCTAATATATTATTGATAAACGTATTACTCACACGATACTGTGTAATACTTAAATTATTATAACAAGAGAAAAGTAAATTTAATGGTTAGTTATAAAAGTCGCAAACTGTTCTGTATATTGCCAGGTTTGTATTAATTTATTAAGTTTCTATTTATACGTCTATACCCTTTTATATATTTACTCTTTAACTGCAGTTATAAGTAAAACATTTGTTAAAACATTGTGCGTCATTTTTACAATGCAACTTTTTAAAACAGGCGTACTGAGATGAGTTAATGGGCAAACTTTATTATAAGTTGGTTGTATTATTTTGTAACAATGATCTTTAATTAGTAAAAGATCGATTGTGATTAAACGAATTTCGTTTTAACATTTCATAGAAATGTTTATGAATATCACAAATATTAATTCCCTATATTAGATGATAATATTGTTTTTTCAGTGTAAATAATATAATTATCAAATATATATGTATATTTCGTATTCTTTTATAAATACAATACAATTTTTATCGCCATTCATTCTGCGATTACAACTACGTACACAAAACATTTCGGAATTGCACGGATATGGCAACACTGTACACAGTGTGCCACGTCTTTATTTTCTCTCAAATTTCAACGCACCCAAGATTTCATAGCTCAGACATTTGGTATAATTTTAAAACTCGTTTGCAGTTCAGTTAAAACTCACCCCATAATGTGGGTACTTAATATAAAAAAAAATCGATCCAACCCATGCGAGTGTCTAGAAATACATAAAACGCAATGCTATTACTACTTTTAACCATACCCAGTTTTGCAAATAATTTCGCGCGGTTGGCAAAATTTGCCTCGTAATAATTAAATGTTTAATTTTGTATTTCTCATCGCACGAATTTCCGGGCCAGAGTGCCTGCAAGGGCGCTATAGTAAGCGAACCGAACATCGTGCAATAAAAACTATGAAAACAGACATTGGCAGGAATAAAAGGAAGGAGTGAGTAACATTCTTCGAATCCTTATCGAAGCGGCTTGGAATAACGATTTCACGAGGGTATTACCGGATAATGGTACGCAATTTCTGAGCTCTTTGCTCTCGAGTGGTTTCACACCTCGGTCCGCGACGAGACTCGCTTGGCCACAACCGCCTCGCTCCGAGGATCGAGGCAAAAGGTTAACGTGATAACCATGCGGCAACTGCGGTCCAATCGTCGACGGCGAAAGGTCCAGCTGGATGTACCAACGTAAAGTACACGTAATACAAACACACGTGCGCTGACTTTTACACGTATATATCGCACTACTACCGTGGACGTGCCTACACCGTCATTTTGCTTCTAAAAGATGGCATGATTGTACCGATATTATACTTTATATCGACTACGAGAGCGTAATCGTCGATCTCGTGATATTGTTTTCTTTTTTCCTTTTTTCTTTTTCTTTTTCCCACTCAATGGGCTAAGATTGTTGTGTAAATTGCAATAACCTTTGCGCCTCGGGAATTCGTCATGATCGTGAAATTTGTTTTCAACGTTTCTTTTGCTAAAATCGAAAACAGTGTTGTCTGAATTACATTTATCGCCGACGAGGATGTGTATGTATTTTGCATAAATACGGCTTACTTAAAATGTATTTGACTGGTTAAAGTGTCGTCGCGTATGTATTATATATTTGAATGAATCATAGAGTAATGTCAGAAAAACGTGAATTGTCGCAAGATGAGATTCTTCGAAATTTCAGTTCAAGTTTTTTTCATTCAGTTTTACGGATCCCGAATGAAATTGTCTATAATTTATAAATAAAAAAAAATGTTATTCGTTATTTTTAATGCAATTATAAAATTGTTAATAAATTAATAGATAATGTTATTAAGATGAATTGCCAGAATATTATGAGTAATTACACGTGGATAATTGATGTTTACGTAAGACCGTTTATACTTAATTATGCAATGTCACAATTGCAATAAAAACGTTAATTACAAAATATACTTACGTTCTTGAATTAAATTTATTTAATGTGTATATATAATTAATTTTAATTTTACTTTTTCGTTTTAATTAAAAAAAAATTATATGTACACATATATATGCCTTTGAATAAATGAATAATGAATTACGAATTATTCGTATAAATTTTGTTATTCGTTTAAAGAAGAAAATTAATGAAAAAAATGTGATTTTCAGACCAACTTCTTGACAGACGAATGATTTGTCATTAATTAAAAAATATATAATCAAAAACAGACGAAAAAAGAAAAGAAAACGAAACGGACGTTCGCCAGAAAAGTCTTTTTCAATTGTTTTCTCAGACGGAATTGTTTATTCGTTTAATCATCCCCTTCTTTCTTTCATTCGACAAGTCCTATTATCCTATTATTTCTATTTGTCATCGTATCATTTTCACACCAACCTGCCCTGGATAGTCATAAATCACTCCCAAATTAATTTAAATAACACGACCCCCAAAAGTCATTTGACTAAACGCAACATCTCGCGATCGTCCATCAACGCGCGCAAGAGCATGATAAACGCCCATTTAACACCTATTAGATCGGTTACAAGAGCAGCTTATTTGTAAAGACAGAGCCACCCGCGGGTCGACAATGATACGGAGGTGTTCCGTCTCAGCGTGCGATCGCAGCTCGTCTCTCACAAGGAAAGAACTTCTTTGTTGCGTCAGCGCGGATTCGCAGTTGTGAATATACGATTACTCGACACATTTCGGAAATCGTTCTCCCGCGTCATTGATCCGTCATTAACCATTTGCATTTCGGACTTCATTTTCATTTCGGATGCAATGTAAATACGTAGTCGCTTAAGTTATTATGGAAAACTAGCGTTTTATTTGAAACCAAAAAGAATGGGCTTTTGTGAAATTCATCGCTTAACACAATCCAATTCTGACGCGTAAATAATTACAAATAATTATACTTTCGTTCAAAGGATCCTCGGGTTTTACACTAACCTAAACTGGACCAAATCCTTCGACCGACCCGTGCGCGATCGGGTTCGATTTTCCGTCGAAAATCTGGCGAACGCGAGTAATAAGAAATTCCACGCGGCGACCGAACAACGAAGCATATAAAACCGGACGATGAATTTTATACGATAAATGCATAGCGAGAATTAATCAATGAATTCACTTATGTGAACCGCGATTTCGCGCTGGTGCGTTCATCCTCGCTCGATGGTGTGTATGTCTACTATATATATAAATATATATATATATATATAAAACATCGGATATTAGTCGAGATTGAGTCTGAGCCCGAGTTCTCGGGGATTCATTAGCTTTTATATACGTGGGGAGGGGCCCTTCTCTTCTTCGAAGATGCTACCAGAAGATAGCTGTTGCGCCGATCAAGCGGCGTTACGATAATTAGAAAATTAAATCGTCTGCGCGCGGTCCAATATACACCCCGGGTCTGCAATGCGCCAAGGGATCACGTATACGGCTGGGAAAAGATCTCCTCGACGAGATGAACGTCCTTCGTACGCTTGCATGTTAACATCGAAATTTAACTACAAAATTAACGTCCCAGGATAATTATTTTTGTCCGAGGCGGATGTTAATTGGAACAATCAGCCGTGCCGCATGATGGGTATAAATGAATTAATCGAACATATTCCTCGGCGCATATATTTTAATCGGAATATTCTACGCAAACGATTTACGCGAATGTTTTTTAATTGCAACGGCGTGCACAGGCTTGCACGTCGGTTGAAAATTTGGTTGCGGTGTAAGTCGTATACATTTCTTTGGTATTTGGTAGTTTTTATATTTAATTTATACATTGCAATTTTATAGGCATCATCTGGTGTTTAAAACCACCCAGCAAGAACGATCGAATGGTCCAATATTGGTTCGGTACTGGTACCAGATTTGCCAATACTATCACAATTGTAGACCCAGTAGTGTACCATCGTTAAAGCGATAACGTCGGCCCAGTATTGTTACCAGTATTCTACTAGTACTGGTTTCCGAACATTTCAGTACTGATTATTATCTAGCATATTATTAGTATTGTATTAGACTATATAATACCAAGTACCATGTCTAGCTTTACCGTGACACTTTACTGGTTGTCAATTTTTTCCAAGTCAGGTTCGCTGCTTTCTTGGTTGTTAACCGTAGTTTGGCAATACCGGTCCAAACCTTATAATATATTAAAAGTAGACGATACGTCTACTAAAATACAAGAAAAATTACTATATAATGTAGTAAAATTGGCAATGCACATAATAATATATAATAATATATCAGTTTATGTAGAAAATTTTAATATATAATGTAGTAATTTTTTTGTATTTTCACGGATCGTCCACTTTTGATATATTACATAGTAAATGGTTAAATTTTTTTTTCTCTGTGTAGTTGCCATAATCTGGTAACCAGAGCTGTGCCAGAATTGAACCATTTGTTTAACTTTCGCATGACCCTCCCGTGGAAGTTGACAAACTTGAACGTTTTTCGAATTTTTAATTTATTTCAACTCAATTACGTCAATCAACATCATATAACGGGTTCCATAATCTTTATTATTGTTTCAGCAAATTTCCGCTCTATTTGTTGATTACGTCGACCAGTAATAATTTTCACGCAATAACCTACGTCGACCTTTGCGTTTGATTTACTCGTCCAAAAGAATTATGCAAATTCCAATCAATTTTCGATGCGTGAGCCGCGCTTTGACATAATCAATAAATTAATCCAATTACATTTACAAATTGATTGAATATCCGCCGATCATTTATTTCGGACGATTTCCATATTTATAATAAGCAAATTCCTATAAATCGGTAAAAAAGTTAACTAGCTGCGAAGCGAGCGAGATTGCGTTTGAAATTCAAAAGGGCCTGAAATTTCGAACATTAACGGTACGGTTTGAAGCGGTTTAGGTCCTCCGATAGGTCTCAAAGATAGCCACAAGGCTGATGGGTGGATGATTTAATGTGCGTTTGCGAGAAAGGGGTGGTGGCGCGGGGAGGATCTGATATTTTAATACAGCTCGGAGCGTGATGCTTGGCCATCCATCTCGCGAGCCCCTTGTGCGTGCACACGCTCAATTTTGCATACGGAAATCATGGTGCATCGGACTCTGATACTGACGGGGAAGGGGCTTCTGCGTCGTTCTGTACAGGAAGGAAGACTGTTTGTTACCATTATCTCCAATCGTTCCTCTACATACGTACGCCACCCTCGTCGAACTCGGCTAAATTCTCTTTACACTTCATTTGAATTCACCACTGTTCCACTTTTTATCACAGATAATGTCAAAACAAGTAAGCAGTATTTCACGAAACAATATGTGCTGGCGCAGTACCATCTGGGATATATAAAAACGTTGGTCCTTATATATATATATATATTTTTTTTTAGTTAATACCTATTACGATTTATATAAAACGAGGGAAAAAAGGAAACGGAAGATTCATGGGGAGTTAATTTTTTTTGTTTCTGAAATTTTTCAGCGTTGGTAATTGATTATCCTATTGATATTAGACCAGGTGATTTCAATTCACAAACGAAATGGTTAATAACACTTTCATCTAATTTCGTGGGTTCCTTACCTCAAAATACGTTTGTAATAAAGTAAATTATATAAGTATGAGGAACGTTAATTTGAACATCAAATGTAGAAGATTTTATTGTTATATAGCATATATATTGATATATTTACTATTTTATAATAATTTTCTGATGTTAATAAATTAACGATTATTTTTTTAGAACTTTTAGAATGTCAAACTGTAAATTTGATTATGAAACATTACGTTCTTCCATTGGTATAAATTCAATCCTATTTATATATCATTTATTGTATGATTAGATGTTTCTAATGAAAATTTACATACTTCGAATTATCTTCGGAAAGTTGGTAGAAAGATGCCAAAGGAAGAAAATTATAGACAGCATGTATAAATTATACGTAAAGAGCAAAACTTTTCATTTAAAAGTTTTTGTTGATACTTATAGCGCATTATGTTTTTTGATTAATATGTTTTACACCATTGCTGACTGGCGCGTTTCAAATTACAGTTGAAACGCAACGAGTTAAAATTATCGCTATAAAGACCAACGTGTATTGTACATTATCACTGAAAATGTTCACTTTTTGCGTTGCATTAGACAATAACACCCGACAATTCTTCACTTACGACTGTTTTGCACTGTAAACAGCGTCAAAATTTCATCGTATTTTAAATTTACTTAAACACATAACAACGAAGCTTTATCTCGTAACTTAGGATTCGAACGAGTCATGCAAAACTCAATTCAAATCTTTTTCGCGAATTAATCGCTTCGACCCGATTTTGTATCAAGAATAAAAATTCATTCGCCACAATTGTGCGCGATTCTCACCAAAAATAGAACAAAACAATTAATTTGAGCGTGACTGTGATTGAAAAATGCACAAAACCATTTGTTTGGCATTTACCTACTCGTTTTCATGCAGCGCTTCGGGTATTCTTTGATGTATCTCTTTGATCGCGTTCCCACAATTCATAAAGCCACCCCCGCAATACGTCTGCGGAGCCTTAGGTATACGTGCGTTTTGGCGCATAAGAAAGAAACGGGAATATACGGCGCGAACACGAGAGGGAGGCCAAACAACGTCTCGATGTTATTTTTTGTGTCTGGCGGGCTCTGCGTTCGTTGGGTCCAGAGTCCGCCACGATTTAGTGGCCCTAATTGCAGGGTTCAGCTATTTAATTACCGGGTTCGAGGACCGACGTTCGCGGTGCGAGTCATTCCTATACGTCGCTGTACAAATGCGGTACATTCGTACGAGCCGTGCAGGCGGATTAAGACACTCGATAATATGTGTCTCTTGGATTCAACGAAGCCGTTTTGCAATTTGCTGTTTTTTTTGTATTTTTTTTTTCTTATCCAATATTGATTGCTCGATTCGATCAACATATTGCATTTTGTTAACATTGCACGGAATAAATAAAACCGTATTTCGCGAACGCACGGCGAGGCTTGCTTTGTTAATTACTACACGATAAAAAGGTTTTTTAGACACAAAATATATTGATTTGAAAGAAGTCAAAAATTACTTTCTGCAAGTGAATATAGGTTCAAGTGAACATTTTAAGAGTGTATATAACGCGGTTTCATTTTGCAATTTTAGGCAATTCTTTCGAGCACGATGTAAATGCAAAATCTCTCTTATGCTTATTGCATGGAAAATTTTAATTTCTGTATTGTGTGTTTTTGAATTTTTTTTTTTTTTCTAGACAAATTTGTCAAATAACGTATACAACTATTCGATTAGACGAAGAGGTTTTCGTGAAATTATATACACGCGTCACAATGAATATAAATTAATTCCGTTCGGGAATTTTACGCGGTAATACTTAGTGCATAGGTCGATTAAAAATTTACATGAAGAAGAAAGATGTTTATGAGCTTTATGCGTATGATGTGTATATAATCGTATAACAGTACACGTTTCTCTTCTGTTATATTTTTCGTGACTATAAGCAGCAGTATTTTTATTCAGAAAGAATAATTCAATATTTTCGAAACGTGCCTATCATACACTGAAAATAATAATCTTACAAATTTTATACGGAGAAAACATATATCCAACTATTTACTATATGATATATCAAAAGTAGGATATACTTGAAAATACTATAAAAATTACTATATAATGTATTAACCTTTTGAATGTGCACAATATTATATTCAACTTATGTAGAAAAAATGATATAGTAATTTTTATAATATTTTCAAGTATATCCTACTTTTGATATATTATATAGTAAAATGTTAAATATATGTTTTCTCCGTGTACCAAACTGGATAATAAAAGTAGGAAAAATAGGCAAAAATATAAATAATACGATAAATTATGGTTAGAAAATTCTAAAATTATGTAAAATATTACCAAACAAATAATAAAAACAATGATATAGTATAACGTTGATTTATATTTTTCCTACTTTTCCTGCTTTTATTATCTAGTATGGTAAAATTTGTAAGATTATATTTTCCAGTGTAAAACATAAATTTCGTTTATTGTTCGGTCTATGATTAACGTAATGTCAATGATCAATTACTTCACTCGATTTGTATGTGTATAAATTGCTAAACTCTAAACGTTCATCAAATCCTCAATCGTTTAAACCAACGCGACGTAATTTTTATTTGCAAAATCATAAAGAGAAATTGCAAATAAAAGCGGAATACAAAGCGCTGAAAATCGCACGATTTTCTTGCAAAAATCAAGACGTCAACGAATAATTTATGCAAATTGCTTTTGTCTATTTTTGCAGCCACGACTTCGCATTCCCTTCACCGCGACTGAACAAAAATTGCTTTCCATTCAGCGCGTACGAAAACGCGGACTTCCAAGCGGGGAGTATTTTAATTTTTTGGCGTTGCTTGACGTTGCGTTTTCTTTTTATTAAACGACACTTCGCGGTTATTACGAGGCCACCATTTTATTTCGCACCCACGCGATATTTCACCCTCCCCACCAGTTCGCGCGGTTAGCTCTCCTACCACGGTACACGAACACGGCATATATCACCTTCAACTCGTTCCGGAGCCCACCTTCTCGGGTATCTTACCGGTTATGCGTTAGCAGTCGCCATATTAGTATCGGCGCCACGACCGATTCGTCATTTAACAGCATCCATTTTCATTTTTACGATACTAACTTGTTATTTATTGGTGATAATAATTCGCACATGCGGCTATAAATGATAATGCTTAATTTTGCCGTCAATTTTAATACGTGACTATGAGTAATCACGCGGGATTTATTATAGTGCGAATTATAATGGAAATTCATTTGCGGGCTTTGCAATTGATTTATTTAGAAGTCGAAAAGAAAGTTTCGGAGGAAAATTGAGGTGGTGATACGATGTTGGCATGCTAATGATCGGTGTGAAATGTCAATCAGATATCGACATGATTACGCGACCTGGAAATGGAATTCAGGAATCAAGCAGTTTAAAGAAGGGCCGGAGCATTTGAATAATTGGTCCAATGAAAATGATTAAATTATATAATAGTATCAAAATATTGTCAAGGTGATGGGAAACGGTAGACGTTTCAAAATTGACCCTGAAGTTTTCGGTTGAAAAGTTTTTTTTTTGTCATTCATTTTAAATTTATAAATGGTTATATAACTTTGTTTCTGTTTTTGTTTATACTTGTGTGGGTGATTTTTTAATTACATATGCAAAAACTGGATTTTTCATATTCTTAGGTCATTATTAATTTTAAACCTTTTGAATTTTAAAAAACACATTATTTCTATTACGGATATAAAATAACTTATTTAGGTACATTTCATGATGATTAAAATTATAAAAACGTTTTCTAATTATATATTTATATCTTATGGTCAACTTTTTTCAATTTTGACCGTGTTTACGCATTTTCCAACCATACAAACAAAATTGGATTTTATAATTTAATGAAAAAATCTACCTTAATTTGTATCGTATCTCTTTGATTGCGCCTTATAAGTAACTAATAAATTCATGTATATATAACGGGTTTAGGTTAAGTATTCAAAAATCATAACACCCAAAAAGGGCATTTCATCCTATTGTATTTATTAATTTTTACTTCAAAATATTCACCACTCGCGGTAAGCATATAGCAAACAATGTTGTCAGAGTGTAACAAAAAATGACTGAGACTTTGTACATCTGATCTTAAGTTGTTGCAAGGAGATGCCGCATGGCAAGACATTTATTTAAGACGTGTGTATGAATAATCGATCGCAGCAAAAATCAACGAAAGCAATGATAAAAACGGAAAAGAATCGCCGGGATACGTATATCCACGAGGCACGTTACATTCCGGATCATAAATCTTGTCAATAAAACGAATCGTGGAAACGCGCGGCGCGCACATTGCACGCCTACCAGTGGAATCTTTTAATCGTCGTTAATAACAGGCTGCATCTGCAAGAAACCGAGATGGTCCCGTGGCCGGGGAGCTACCAAATGATTGATAAGTCCATAAAACGTTGTTCCCCTTTTTTTGTTTTTTATTTTGATTTCGGAGGTCATGCTGCGTGCACGCGCGCGCTACGACTTCGCCGCGGGTGACTTCGTGACAAGATGATGATCCGCTTGAACTGGGAATCATCATGATTACCCTGCCATGGTAACCTGTAATGCGACCCAAGCTATTGCCACCGTCTGCTCGTCGCGCAGACACTTCGGCTTCTTCCCTCCTTTCCATAATATCGACAAAATTACGCTCGCGTTGCGGCTCAAACGTACGCCGGTTTCTTTGAAAATTTGCGTACGTTTGCAATGACGTGCGGGTATTCTAAATAAAATAAGACTGGATGCTTGAAATTGTTTGAATACGTAAGTGCAATAACAGACGTTAACGGTCGGTTGCAATTTTATACATAGATTAAAATGGGATAAGTGCGAGCGTACTTCTGATATTCCAATTTAGCCCCGAGAAAAATTGATTAACAATTTTATACTTTTGTACGTGATACGGTGATTGTTTTTTATCTCGACGTTTATTTTCTTTTCTTTTTTCTTTTTTTTTTGCTTTCAAGCTCGAAGTATTAATGCGTATAACGCGTGATACTATTTGCGATATAAAAATGTTAATTTTCTTAATGTACGAAGTAAAATTGTTATGTTGAATTGAAAACTTAAATTGGAATATTTTCAATGATATTACGCCGTAAAAGTCGCATAAATGATGTAAACTTATTTTGCAGTAATGGCATTTTATGGTAAAACGATTTTGCACTTTTCCTTATAAACGTAAGTAGAATTAGTTGACACGCGGCGAAAAATATTTTCCCTACAAAATATTGTATCGGAAATTGGATAAGTTGTTTCGGAATTTGCACGGAGAAAATGATAATGTGAGAAATGATTAACTTGTGGTATATAAAATCAATAAAATATCAATTCGTGAGGTTTTATAACTACGGCACTAAAACAAGTGTCTTAAATCGAGACATTTTCATGCAAAGACATAAATAGTATCTAACAATAAAACACTTATACTATCTTTTCTATAAAAATGTCTTGAAATAAGACATTGTTGTAACGTCAGTTTTTTACAGTGTAATAATAAATTTGATGAATAAATTCTTAGGCTTTTAATTCTTAAGTATTATGTATAATAAAAATTGAAAATATAATAAACTTTTGGATAGAACACACCAAACGAATTGTTTCCAATTGTTTATACAATCACTACTAAAACAAGTGTCTTGAACCGAGACATTTTCATGCAAAAGACAGAAATAGTATCTAATAATAAGACACTTAAAAAATCATTTCTATAAGTATGTCTTAGCTGAAGACATTTTTGTAACGCCAGTTTTTACGGTGATTGAATGAATCAAACACATAGAGTGTTTACCTCACAAATTCGACATATTAGTCGAAACTTAAATAT
>JABFQC010004316.1:0-12829 GCA_022817085.1 Psilanteris sp. ZL-2020
ATTAAAGCCTGGTTTCTGAAACTATAATCACAGTATTTACAAATTAATTTTCAATTTCAATCACTGAAATGTCATTTATTTCAACTGAACACATTTGAATAATAAAATTACAGTTAAATTTAATGCTTGCTTTTTCTCTCAGTGTACTGGCACAAATAAACCAAACCGTCTAAAAATGACAAAGTGTTAATTTAAAAAAAATATTGATTTCGTGATCTGCCAATTACCCGTGTTATGGATTGAAGCGAAATAATTCGTACAG
Organism: Psilanteris sp. ZL-2020; assembly: GCA_022817085.1. NCBI lineage: Eukaryota > Metazoa > Arthropoda > Insecta > Hymenoptera > Scelionidae > Psilanteris > Psilanteris sp. ZL-2020. The sequence continues at coordinate 263 of JABFQC010004316.1, forward strand.
ATGATACCCAGAAAATCAATTACTATATGATTTAACACTCTCCAAATGAGAGCAAAAATAATTTATTTCGAATATACAATAGCTTGTACTGAAATAATCCGTCGTTGCATAAACAAAAGTCAATAGCACAATTATGAAGTAAAAACACTATAATATAATTGCATGTAATAAGCAGGTAATTCACAATATACTATATTCTAATCAGGGAGTTAATATTTTGTGCTAAAAATATAATAGCAATTATCGTCTAATGAACTTTTAATATCATCATAGCAAAGCTTTAATAATTCTTTGTTTTTTTTTCTTTTTTTTTTTTCGTTATTAAAATTACATTTCACTTTTATTAAAATTAAATTCAAGACAACATAATGATGAAATTTTAATTTAGATTTACTCGCAGATATCATTTCATAAGACTTATATTAACAATTTAATTACAAATTCCTATTATATTCTGAAATTCTGTTTTGTCGAAAGCATTGTAAACGTCGTTTTGAATATGGTGAATTAGAAAGATAGCTATATATCTACATTGTTGAATATGAGTTATCAATTTTCCAATTTATGTAAAATTTTATTTCGCGTTATATTAAGCAACGCGTATTTTATGAACAGTTATAATACATGATATTGATGGAACTGAAAATAATTAATAATTGCATGAAATCAAAAGACGAAAATCATGATTGAGATGAATATCTATTGGATTTATAATAACGATAACAAACTAGTGTACCGTCAAGGAATTGCGCACACTAAAATGAATAGATCGATAATTTAATATAGATAGTTGTGTGAATTATTTGAGCTTACTGATTAAATATTTTGCGAATCAATAATCTGCGAGCGAACCAGAATATAACGCGCCTTAAATGATTAACTTGTCTAAAAATAAAAATATTTAAATTTAAAAACTGATTGTAATATTGCGAACACAAATAAATGTGTTTATTATAAATGTGTTTTCCGACCGACGGAAAAAGTTACATTTAATTATAAAAAAGCACCATTTACAATGAGATCTATATGTGTCGGCAGCTAAAGCGACAATGTTTGCAATAAAAAAATGTCGAATAATTGTACACTCAAATATTCTCTTCGATGCGCGGCGAGAAAAAATAGATGGCTTGTTTTATATTTGAAAGGTCTCGTCTCATTACGTACCTTAATCCGCTAACCCACATAAACCCACGAACAAAATAAAAACCGGTATAATAATAGCCGCTTGCGCCAAGCCGTTAAAATTAAATTCTAGTCCGTCGATAAAGCAGGGAGCGTGATCGGTAACGCGCGACGCCGATCCGCTGGCCGCGGCGAGGCCTGTTTCAAAAAAATACGATTCCTCATCGCGACATAAAACTCGAGCATAAAGTTGCCCGATCGATAAGGGATCTCGATAAGGATTCTCATTCTAGTTGAACTGGTTGTTGCTTTCGTTTTGCTGCGCCGCGTTGTTTGTGGAAATAAATATGTAACGGAACGAAAAGAAAAGCAGCTGTGAGAACTTAATTGGCAGCTTCGTCGCGCCCCCGCTGCCCCCGCCGACCCGCATAGTTTCTCGCATTTCACGTACGTGTCAACCAACGGTTGTAATGGTGGTAGAGAACATCGCGCGAGTTAACTTGTGCCAAAGTTGTCAGAAACGGCTGAATTTAGAAAGTTGTGCGCAGCTGGTAGGGAAACCGATGCGAATGGGGCGAGCAACACGCGGGTCAATGCTCTTTATTATAACTATCTCCCTCTCATTCTTGCTCGTCTGTGTAGATATCAAACTCGCGTGCACCCACAGCGGGGCGAGTGCGCCCGCGCGCACACACATGCATACATGCACACAAAAAAAACGTCCGATTATATTGCTGAATTATATCTTTCTGTTAGATGTTTTGTATGTAATGAATGGACGGTGCAAGCTGTTCGAGCTGAAACACAAGGCCACGCCGCTATTTGCGTCCATATCAGGGACGTAGCGAGCGTAACGGAAACCTGGTCCCGAAAAGCACATTTCGGGCGTGTTTACTTGCATTCAGTGTTATGACTGAACAAATCCCTGCGTATTTCTGACGAATTCCGATGCGTACGCATTAATTCTCTTACTGCGGATCAAGATTGAATAGTTTCAGAACGCTGAAACATCGGAATAGTCTGTCGTCATGAGACTAGACGGTTATATACGCTTAGAAGTACTTATATATATTATAAAGCGTATTTTTTTAATGAAATGAACAAATTAATATGCGAATTAATATTACTATTATTAGTATTAGTATTATTATTATTATTATTATTATTATTATTATTATTAAAACATAAATTTAATCAAAGTATGTTAGGAACAACAAATTAAATACAAATGTGAACATCACATATGTCTACATATTTTGTTGAATTAAACATTAATGATACATTCACTATTGATATGTATAATATTCTCGAATGTGCATTTTAGAGGTTATATAACATCAGACATCCATCGTAAAGTTTTTAATTAAGTAAATGCAATATAGACAAATTGAATAGTTCAGAAATTTAAAAATATGAGAATATGTAAACGACGTATTTAATACAATCCGTTTTATTTATTTTTATTAATAATTAATCAAATAAACATGGAATTTATTATATTTGCTTTTAATATATATGAATAAAATTAAAAATTATATAACATCCTTATATTATCATCGTCGCAATTATATAATATATTCAAAAGAAATTAATATTTTCCATTAATTATAAAAATACTGCCTCGTAAAATTCCAAGATATTGTAAAATGGATTATAATGTACTAAACCTTTTTATGATACGCTTATCTCTTCTTTTTTTTCACGATAAACAATGTGTTCGTATTTCTGAAATGATAAAACTTTATCTGTTTAATTGTGACTATGATATGATATCACAAAATTCTGTCATTTATAATTTTATAATTTTATTGTATTCAATTCTAAGAATATCACTATATGTAAATTACATGTATATTATTATTATTATTTTATTAGCAATACACGTTATAAAAGTAAAATTACTTGATTAAGATATTACACCATTAATAAATTACATAACAATGATATTACTTTACAGTTGCCTTAATAAAATGATAAATAAAAAATACCATTTTAATTGCAACTGTAATATTCGAGTTATTATTTGTTTTATTACAAGCGCTTATATTATTATTATGAGTAACAATATTTAATGTATATTTTAACAAAGTATTTATTTTTTAGTAAAAATTATACATTTAAATATATGTATTAAATGCAAACAATTTATTAATGTATTTAATGATTAATTTATTAATGTATTTAATTTTGTTATTGTATATTTCTGGATCAAATTATAAATTATTTCAACAACTTATCAACATTTTTATCTTATTATACAGAAGCAATTTAATATAGAATATATTTCACAGATTAATAATGTGAAAAAGATAAGAAAGTAAAATTATACTAAAATACTAAATAAATAAAAAACGCTAAAATATATATTATAAACGCATCTTCATCATTTCATATTACGAGTACATATTTTTGTATTAAATTACAGTTTCAATATACATCAAAATTATTAGAAGTAACAAGAACATAACATTATTATAACTAACAATTATATAAACAATATTATATAATATAATATAAATTCCACATATATGTAGAAAATTTTACGAACCTTGGAATACATTTATTTGGAATTCTGTATGAAAATATTTATCTAAAGAACAAAACCAATAAAAAAGAATTAATTCTAATATAGTTCATTTCTTAAAACAAATAATCAGAATATTATATTCAAAATTTTAAAAGTCAAAATTAAAGTCAAATATTTGTCTTCAATTATTATACGTAATTAATAACTTATTATCATTCTTATAATTTATTTTTTTTTATAATTTATATATTGAATTTTTAAAGTGAAAACGCACAGCATAGTTATCTCAACACCTGGAATATAATTCAATAAAACGAGAAAACTTAAAACATAAGTTTTAACTTTAACTACAAGTAACGCGACATTATCAAATCGTAATAGTTGTTTCAATATAATACAGCGTGTCTCGTTATTTTTATTTATTATTTTTTAAGATAAAATATTTATTTGTGTTTATTGATTATATTCGCTAAAATAATTGTTAACCTTTAAATATATGCAATTGTTTAACTTTGAAGGGTTAATTGGTTAAAAAAAACACAATATTCATTTTATTTCATTTGACATTGTTTGCAGACATATCAGAAAAGGTAAACAAACACGTTTATCAACACTTAATTACGCAAATCAATATACTCCAGGCTTAATTTATAGATATTTTTTGCAAAGAAATATATTTCATTCTTACATTTTAAGGTATAACTATTCCAGCTAACAACAATTATATTTAGTAATAAATTTGTGCAATTTGATCAATTTTTTATTATTAACTGAACTAAATAAGAATGTTAAACTAACTTTTGTAAATAGAATTAGACTATAAAATAGTTATTGTAAACCAAATGAAATTACATTCCAATCAACATTACATATATATAGTTCAAATATACAGATATGTTATGTGGAAAAGTATAATTAAAATATATTAAAGAGACTTTTCTTAATAGCCTATTACATTTTTAATTAAATTTGCTTTTAAATTGACTTCTGCGGCCATTGGTTCAAATCTCGCAACGTTTGTTTCTACGTTTCTTTGCGATTTAAAGTACAATTCTGTGTCTGCGTAAATTTTAATGCAGAATAATTATAGATGTGAGTCCATAATTTACAATATTCTTAAAGATAATAATTTTCTACATTTAAAGTCACACTGCCAGCAGCAGTTTCTACTGAAATCGTAAAAATTATATCTTAAACTAGAATAATTTATGCATAAAATTATCTTTGCACGACGCTTTGCTGTTGTGTGTCATTAATATATATAACTATGTAGTATGTATATATAATTTTATGTAAAGTAACATCAACATAAATACGTCATTGTTTATCAACATAAAAGTTATTCCTGGTTTGAAAGACCAATTTATCGTACATTGAAACTGAATTATTTGCTTAACGCGTATAAATATTGCACATGGATTATGTATTATTGCATAAGCCGAAACCCGAGTGTAAATAACAACTAACCATTTGAAATCGTTATCGCTAAAACGTAAACGTAGTTTAACTTGAAGTTGCGAATTTAATTGAAAAAAGGCGAAATTTGCATTCAATCCAAACCTTTCAACTGCGGATCAAGCGTTTTGATTTGCTTTTAAATTCAAACATTTTGATTTTAATGGCAATTCGATTGACGCGAATCGGTCAATATTCAAAATAGCAAAACGAAGTCGAGGTTAGCGGAACAAAACGTAACGTCGTAGGCAAAAATCAGTGCCAATAAATGTATTGGCTCTAACCTCATCGAGCTGTGTAAGTAATGCGCGTAGTTTGTGAACCAACGAGCATTAAGTGAGCCCGTAAAATTGTTATAATATTTGTTGAATCCTAACAGCGCGTCGTTCGCGTCCGCGCTGTGCGCGTTTTGGCCATATTTGAGCAATTATATAAGGATATTCAACGGTAGAATTCTGTCTGCTTTATGTTCCGAAATAATCTATTGATAGACGTATTCAGTTCGTAACTATGCCAACACTGCCATTTAATTGTATAGTATCGATCCTGCTTTAATTACGCGAAAACAACTATTCCGAATCATCACAATTATTAATGTGTTTTTTAATTTGTGAAATTACATTGCAACGATCAAAACAAATTGAGACCCATTTAACGATTCATCGATACCAATCTCACATTAATTGAACATAATTGCTTTTAAAAGATCGTAATTAAATATATTTGTGATGATTCTTTAATAATGTATTTCTAATGGATATAGGATGAATTAAACAAAAAAAACACTTTATTTATTAACGATTATATTTATTTATTATTAATAAACGTTGATCGCCAATGTAGTACGTTCATCGTGCGACCGAGCGCCGAACATAACCTCACTTTGGCCACGCCTTTAACGCGCTCTACACGAAACGGTTGCAACCGTGCAGGGCAATTAATTTCGACCTACATTTTGTAGACGGACGAGCTTAAGAATAGCAAATAATAATAATAATAATCCTGTGGCTGTCAAAAATACGCGCCGACAATAATAAAAACTAAAAAAGCGCGTTTATGTGCGCTGAACGAAAATAGGTAGTCGACCTAGAACTTGTTGTGTGCGGTGAAACGACGGGGCTTTTAATTTACGCGATCACAAAACACACGTCCAACATTCTAATACGTTCGAAGCTCTGCGACGTGGCCATGTCACGCATGAGCAGAGCGACTCATGGTTTCCATTACTCATGCCTCGGCGCCCCTCCGCGCGCCACCCCGCCGTCCGGTGGTTACGGCCCTGGCATCGCAACCATGCTCGAATTTCATTATCCCGACGCTGGCGCGACTCATAAAAGACGCGCGGTGAAACCCGCCGCGCGTCCCACATCGCTCATACTTTTTCATCCGCTTCTCGCTTCTTTGTTTGACTGGCGTCGCTCGCAGCGCGCGCTCTCACAATTACAGAAAAAATGTTCCAAACAATTCACCGTTGCGTGCACGCGCTTAAACCACCGAGCGATGGAATAAAGAGGCGGAGCGCTCGAATCAATAATTCATCCGCCCTGAAAACTAGCTAGCTGGAATATAATTAACCAATTGATCAAACGCAATCCGAGATAACTCAGTCAGCGTAACACGCTCACGTCATCGTGTTATATTTATAGACAAGACGAAAGCTCGCGCTAATGCGCTTCCAAGCAAACACGCAGTGTCGTTTTTGTGCAATCCCGTTGCGTCACTCCTTCTCGCTCCGACGGTTTATCAGTATCGCCGTCTCCCTTCCATCGTCGTCACTAATGGACGTTATGCAAGTTCCATTGTGAAACATTCGCTTAAGCGACGTGGATCACCGCAACGCGCAATTTCATTACACACTATTAATTTGAATTCAGCGCCCTCTTTAATCCACATGGCCATGTTAAATTACACGCGAAGTCCAATTACGTGAGTGCTGATGTCGTATTGAGAATAAAATTATAACTAAAACCGGCATTATACACGGTTAAAGCGACGGAATTCAAATAAACATTTTGCATTCAATAAAACGTAGTTTTTATTCCAATCGAACGTAAAAAAATACCACTTATCCTTGGCCTGCCACTATTTTACATTATTATCTTTAAGGTTAACATTTAGAATTAAATTGGCGTTTAATTATCGTTTAATCACTTGATTTGTGTCGACTTAAACTACAATGATGCAATCCGAGTGTTTGGTTAGTGTTCGTAGTGTAAATCTTTTAACTTAACTTACGGGTGTATCTCCCCACCAAGCGATGCGCGTAGCGCGCTGCGCACGCATTACTCGACAATGAAAACATGTCCGCGTAGCGTTTTGTTGGACACCGAGTTGCCCCGTTTTTTCCTCTCTATTGACGGTAAAGTTTTACCATTCGATCGTATTTGTAACGGAAAGCAAAAAGCGTAACGAAATTATCAACTTAAAGTTATACAACTAGTCGCTTTTACCCCCTCCACCGCCTTCAGGTCAAACGCGTTTTCGAAACCGAGCTGCAGATACGATTAGACGCGTAGAACATGTTTGAGTAGAAAAGTTTTGTCCTTAATTCAGCGTCGGGTTTCTAAAGTTCTCGTCTATTGTTTGCGACGAGAAAGTTCGTGACGCAGCTTCACCTAGTTGGGAGGGCGGAGGGGATAAGGTAATAACTTGAAAGCCCAAACTGCACACAAGCAAACAAAAAAGCCTCAACCGTATCAACAACGCTGTGGGTGCTTATGTGCGCGGACTTTCAAAAAGTCCGTGGAGCGAGGGTCACGTGATCAATAGTATATCCGTTATGTGCCTCGAGAGCTTATTCAAGATCCGCATCCGTCCGCTACTATGCTCGACGCTGAATCATGGTGTACGTTGCCTAGCAACAGTGTCCTACTTTGTCAGGACGAAGCCATAAAGGCAAAAAACCAGTTACAGCGAAGTAGAATGCACACGGGCTCCGCCACGAGACCCTCATTAAGTTTCAAATTTCCGTTTCGCAGCGACGCCGTCGAACTCGAAAGCCAACGACCAATGCGGGCGCTTTGTTGCCGCGCCGAACGACGAAACGCAAAAAACAGTCCAATTGCCTCTCCTTTTTGCCCCTCCTTTGCATAGTTATCACGCTTATTGTCTCCGTCGCGCGGCGCGCGCTCTCCGTCGCGCACAACCACGGGTGAATAATGGTTACAGAAATGAGTTATGTAAATGCGTTGTTAGTTACGGTTGGGATGAGGCTATTTCGACCACAATTTTCCAGGTAGCTCGAGGAAAGCCATTGGAGGAACCGGCGCGTACCATACCACGATCAATAGAGCCGTTCGGCCGGTTTCGACGAGTTCCGTCAAGTTGCCTCCACCATATTCGCGCTTAACACGTTCAACCATCAACAACCAAGCGCGTCCCCTCCGCCAGTCGACGCGCGCTCCCCTCTCGTCGCGTCCCGACACTTCACCTCGGCGCGATTGTGTGCGTTAATTCCATACCAGAACTAGAAATGTATGATAATCCGCGCAGCTTGACAGACGGCCGGATAACACAATATAGTTGCCGGCGCGCCGACGTTTGCATTTGTGTTTGCATTTCAGTCGCGCTCATTACGTAAACGCTCGACCGCTCTCTCTTATTTGCTCCTATTTATCTCGGAGTCAACTGGTAATTTGTCATAACTATAAGCGCGCCATTCCGGTTAATCACCAACTGTAAGCGCGCGTCCTCGCGTCGCTATCGATTTTACAATTGCCGTACTTTTTGCCGCTTCGAAAATAACGAAACGGGTTTTAAGGGACGAGCCGTCCAAATCGATCGTTGCTAGATTACTTTTGTAGCTTTATAAGCCCACCGTGCTGCGTCGTCGAGCGATTACCGCGTAGTTGTCTGTCACGCGCCAAGCATTCGTAATGGACGTTAATTAGCAACTAACTCCAGCGAGCTACAAATGTAGATTCCGCGTAGAGCACGTTGTTGCCGACGAAGCTTTTTTTTTCGTTCGGTTTCTTTGTTTTATGCAAACGTGTTTGTGGTTTCGACTCGATAGCATATCGGTTAATTTGAATTCGGATATGTAGATTTCGTGTAGAATCGCCGTAGTTTGCTTAAACGAATTCATGAAATCCGGTCTGACGCATTCGGTGAACTACATTTTCGTAGCAATACCGAATACATTTTCGAACGTCGAATACAACTTGTAAAGCGAGTTTCTTCGCTTATAGCAATTAAGCTAATGAAACTTACATAAAATATAGAAACTTTAATTAACGCTTGTTTATATATATACATATATATATATTAATGATTAACGCCGATAGATATATCTACCACATCTACTATGCATAATTGGATTTGCGCTATCTAAGGCGTATCTATAGTAATGACCCGTGTATGAATTATAGTGGGGAAAAAATACCGTGATTAATGAGAATTCTGAAACGGTATTACGATGATGCGACGATTAATCAGCGCAGTCCAACAACTGGACGAGACCGTGAGTAATCACCGGCCATGTTGCAACGGGCGATGTTATGTGGGATCTAGCAATGCGGGTGGCGCTCGCGTCGCTATGCGGCGGCCATGACGGTTGGCAAGTAGCAATTGGGCAGCTGGACGATAGTAAAATTGCGCGGGGGCTCCGATCGCGGACGGATTTCTCGTTTGCGAGAAAGCGCAGGCAAAAAAAAGACGGAAAAGAATAATTCCGGTAAGTGTTGTCGAGTTGGCGCGCGTGCGCGGCTTGGCATCGCGATCCCATTGGCCGCGCGCCGGGACTTTAATTCCAATTCCCTTTCCGTGCTATTTTTTCGTTGGTTGCTTTCCAAGCGCTCGCGCGCATCTGTGTGCGTTCTCGTACGTGTGGCCTCACTGACACCGAGTAACTATACTAAGCGCTGCGTACCCGACGAGTTGAACCCGCGAGAGGGGTGGCGGCAGTCAGGGGAGGGGGGGTCGAACGCGCAGAGTTGGCGCACAACGGAATCCTCAGAATACTCCCGGCGCACGCCGCGCCGCGCGTCCTTAGAAAACAACGCGCATCTGAACGCCGCTGAACTCGTCACCGGCTGAACACGAACGTTTGGACGCGATTTTGCCGCCGCCATTTTGGTTAGCGATTCGCGACGTAAGCGAGCGAGAAAAACAACATAGATCAAAACACACGATTAGCCGAGACGCCACCTGGGATAAGAACGGAAGGAATACCGCGACAAAATTCGGGCTTCACTCGGTGCAGCAAATCACTCGATTTGGTACTTAATGTCAACCCGCGGGCCAACTGTCGGCATGTTCGATGTGTTGTGTGTAGTGATTCGTCGAATGCCGCGATTGGTTCGCCATCCTGCAGTGATTCTCTTTGTATCGTTTTTTTTTCTCTCTCTCTATCTCTCACTTTGCCTCTCTGTTTCCCTCCGCCGAGTTTGCGTCGACTTTTCGCAGATGACAGCTCTGGTTAACGGCTCGTGATTGCGATCCGAATTCATACGAAAATAAATTTGCTTATCGCAACTGCGAGCCCGAGGATAAAGATAGACCTTGGATTTGTCACGGCGAATATCTCGAGCGCTGCACCACGCTGATTTCGTTTGATCGCGAGCGCGCGGCCCGTGCACGTCCAGACCGTCATCGTGGCGACTCGGCTCGACGACAGTTCGCAAGTTTCGTACGCGCCTACGAACTGTGCACGGCGCGCGATATTTTCGCGGTCTAACGATAATTGGTCGGCCGTGAGAAAAATGATTGGCGCGCGCATTTGAATGTTTCCGCGGGATGCGCGAACTTCGTAACGAAAGCGGCGTTCGGCCGGTCCTTACGCAAACATTCGAAAACATTCTTACGTGAAACGCGCTTTGCGTTTGGGCGCTCGTTTGGCGCGCTCGCCCGACCGCGAGCGATTCGATTCGATCAACGAATCTCGTCTGCGAAGCGAGGCCCCCGCGAAACGCTGAATGAATGACGCTGATCTGCATTAACGAACGTATCAATTTCACGTACAACTTGACATTCTTATCCTCAGCGGCGTGGCATTGCCGACAGTGTAAACACGCGATAACACGGCTCTTTAAATTTATGAATCAGTTTTATTGTATTAACCCATTTCGCGCCATAATGCACATGTGTCGTATGATCGATGTCAAATCCAACTAACGCAAATTCGATTCGAGTCGTATAATTCTGATACTCGATGTCCAATTGTCGTGTTATCAAATGCACTTATCTGCAATCTCGCCGAGACCAAACTTTGTTGAAAGCATAACATTTTCACAAACGGCTTTGTTGCTGTATTGGGCACTGCGTGCAACGAAGAACGATGATCGCGCGGGTGCATGATTTTCATCATCTCAAAAGTAACATTCGAAAATGGCAACACATTTTTTCTTTGTTGCGCAATCAAGTATTTGCCGCCTCGAATGACATCGTCCAAAATTAATATAAAAATGACTACAATTCGTAATAAAAAGATAAAACACTTTTTCGTTGTTATGCACGCTCGGCACTTCCGAACAATATAACGCAGAATGACTTTAACAGCACGACAAACTTCTGACTGGAATATAAACACAACAGGACAACAAACCGAAACAAAATAAAGCTTTACATAAACTCAATATATATATATATATATATATATATATATATACACATATTCAATGAATTATCGGAACAAGGTTTTCAGTTTGATTAATAACTTTTTGTTTACGACTCACAATTCTAGCGCCGCGTTTGTAAACATTTTAATTTACTACATAATAACAATCAATATTGTTTATTCGTATATTCGGTTTTGAGTATTGTTCAAAGACAAACATAATAATAACAAAGTGAATCGTATTGCATTCCGTTTAATAAAACTGTTCGCTTGTTCCGAGTGGGTGGCGCAGTCGCGCATTAACAACAACAATGTTATTCATAACTCAAGGTTAAACTGCCGCGATTATAAAAACAAACACATTTGTTGGTGTACGTTTCTTTGAGCAGCGCATTCAAACCTGAAAAAGTCGTTCACGTAAAATTGTTTTCAACAAAAGCAACAAACAAGCAAACTAAAATCAATCTAACGTCATTTGTTTTGGTTCTTTAAAGAGACTGACATGAGTTTATTGCTCATTAATGACGACCTTTTTCGCCAAAGATGCAAGCTTGAGCGATTAAAGTTGCCGCTTCTGATCTCATTCACAAACACAATTGTTGATGACGATGCTTGTGAGTATGAAAATGTTAGTTTGCGTTACATTTTTCGTTTCCTTTGGTTGTCAATCAAATCATGTTTGACTCGCGTTTCGGGCGTCAAATTTGTCACTAACGTTTGTTTGTAATTTCAGATCAGAGATGAACAGTTCATTGGAGCATGAGTTCGTTGGTTTTGAATTCCCTAAGCATACGGCTATCGAGGAGAACAATTCGGAACTGCTACTAAATTTCGGTGAGTATCCCACTTCAGTCACATGACTCGTTCGTTACTCTTTATTCCGTCCTTGCTTTGGTTCTCGAATCAGCTG